>VZTT01073226.1:46783-69905 GCA_013400855.1 Buphagus erythrorhynchus
CAGGAGCAAGCTGGGAAGACAGGAGGAGTCTTTGCTCCTCTCTTGGCAGACACTGTGTCAGCATCCTACAGAGCACTTATCAAGATGAGGATGGCAACTCATACAGAATTTAGGTTTTGGGGAGAAAACATCAGTTCATGTGGCTGCCAGTGATACAAACCTGGTAAGAGATTTATCAGGAGAAGCCTGTCCATTTTTCTAAAGCGAAAACTCACTGTTTTGAAGCAGAAGAGGGAGTGAGACCTATCTATCTCTTCAGGGAACCACAGCTGCCAGAAGGAAAGGTGTCAGATGTGGTTACCAAACCCAATTCTTTTAGAGGCTTCAGTGGTGTCTAGGGAAGGGGAAGAATCAAAAAGATTTAATGTGAATAGCATGTGTACAGCATCTCTTAAAATAAAGCTCAGACCTTGTACTTTATTTCACTTAAAGATGTACTACAGAGTTTATTTGTGCAGAACTGGTGAGGCAAAGCTGTAGTTTTAGAAAAAGCAAACTATAGATGGTTCCTATCCTCTTGTTTCATACAACTCTTTGAAGTCTATGTGATGTTTCAAATACTAAAGAGGGATTCAGATGCCAGGCTCAGTTTTTAATGCACATTTTGAATTAATAGCTCAAATATGTTGAGCTAGACTACTGAAAACCTTTTCTCACAGCAATATTTTAATACTGAGATCAGCTATAACTCTATACTGCAACCCCATTGAAAGGAAAACCTACGCTGTACTTTGGTCTGAAAAAAAAAGACATATTCTTGCTTTTTAAAAGCAAGCATAGTAATATTTATTTAACACAATAGTAGATTTCTTCTTTCCAGGGCATGAGGCTGCTTTTTAGGTTTACCAATTGTATCTGAAGGGTGTGGAAAATCAAAAAGAGATGAATAAGAAGATAGTTAAGCTTGATGGATAGACTGACTTCATCAGACAATGTTTGTCTGGCTAAAAGCTCCTTGTCATCATTATAAGAGTTAGTTCATATCCTCACCCTGTGGAAGTGGTTAGCTTTTTAATTCATTCAAGAGATGCTATCGAAAAAGGAGGTATTTTCTACAATCCCAGCCCCAAAATAATGCTGCTAAACAATACATAATTCATATCTCTTCAGAATTCTGAATGTGGTCAGAAATAAATAGCAGCACAGGCATTTAAGAGCTATTCTCATTGAAAAAATGTAATTAATTGGTGTTATGCGCAAAATATTTCTTCGAGGGGGGGAGCAGCATTGCTTTAATTACAAGTAATTGTTCTCAAAATCATGCAGTTCATAAGTTTTGCAGGCTAGACAGTGATTATGCATCAATACACTAATCTATCACCTTCATTATTTTAGTCATCTGGGTGTGATCATCAAAATTTGGAGTGTAACCCAGACAAGAAACCAGACATATCTCATGCTTATGTTCTTTCCAAATCAGTTTGTTTTAGAAGCAGTTTGCACTGGTCATGAAAATTGCAATGTTTTTGTTTCAAATAAAGACAGTAACTTAAATTAAATTCCCTTTTGTAAATTATTAGATGATGACAATGAAAAGGATATTTTTGTGACTGCACAATGTTCTGGAGGGCACTCAGGAGACCCCAATATTTCTACATTTTGCCACAGACTGTCTCTGTAGACAGGAGATTCCCCTTTATTAATTTAGTTCAAACTGCCCAGGGAACATACAGGGAATCAACTACTGGACAGACCAAGAGGCCAACCAGCTCGTTGCTCTCTTTATCTTAGACACCACAGTGGTGTGATCCCCACACTTTTCATCTTTAGGTGCTCAGTTACCCTGGGAGAATGACCCAAACCTCCTCCCAACTCAGGAATGCAAGAAACCTTAAATCATTAGTGTTTGTACAGCTTACTATTTGATCTATTTAAATGAAAGTAGCTACCTAATCACAAATTATTGTTGTTACCATTATTGTTATTAGCATTGCTAGATAAATGCAGAGCTGTATGTGTTATTAATTGAGGCAGGGCTCATCTCAGCCTTTAGTCATCCCTATCTGAGATACCACATAAGCACCCAAGTAAATCAAAGTTAAGCAGAGGATTAAGTGCTGTCCTGCATAAAGATGGTTTAAGTACATGTTTCCTGAATCGGGGCATAAGCTGTTATTTTACAACTGTCTCTGCAGTACTGCTTTTTCTACCTCATTAGAATGAGAGGATGTTTGCATAAATTCCTCATATTGACACACAAGACTATGCCTGTCTCCCTGAGAATTTGGAGATTTCTTTCCCTTTTCCCCAAATTAATAAGTGCTGTCAGCTGCATCGCTAAACACCAATTTGCTGCTTACCGCTAACAAGACCTCCACGTAATGTAGCTAACAGTAGTATTTCAAAAATAGAGCTCTCCTGTTCCCAGCATGTCTGACAAGAATACATTAGAGGCACCTGTCTCTGGCACCAATATTTTGTTTTCTCTTTATCTACCTGGGAAGAAAGAAGTCTAAAGCAGTGAAATCTGCCTTGAAAACAAAAGCTAATGTGAGCACAGGAATCTGTTTTCTCATCCTGCATCCCCTGTTTCAGTCCTCTCCAATCGTATGGAGATTTTAGAAAGTAAGTAAACACTAAAATCATATTCATTTGAGTGAAAAACTAAAATTATCTCTTTCTTAATAATTTTCATTTGAAAACAATCCGGGAGCAGGAAATATTTTAATTATGTTTGAAATGATGAGACTGGCTTTGTGCTCACCAAGTCAAAGACATAAATACTGCATTATACTGCAAATACACAGAAAATATCATCAAGCTTAAAACAAGTTCATCATACCCATTATTTATCTGGGTCAAGACCAGTAACAATAGTACAATAGAAACTCAGAACTGTAAAATCTAGATATTCCTCACTCCAAAGGATGTGAAATGGCACAATATGCTTCTATTGCCTTTCTTTTTATTGCAAGAGTAGTTCTTGGTTTAAACTTGGATAGAATTAACTTCCTTCCTAGAAGCTGTTATAAAAGACTGTGGGATAGATTCCTTCAATCCTTAGTTTCAGACATTTGTCCTGTATACTTTGACACCTCAGGGAGATTCCTTGGATCCCTTCAACATCAGTAGAGGGAAATCGGTGTTTTGAAACTCGATTCATTTAGTCAGATATAGATGTCAGCCCTAGGAGATGCTGAGTAGGTATCTCCTAAAAATGCCTATTTCTATGTATTTACTTCAAAAGGAGACTTATGATGTAAATATCTGGATAGAAAAAATTATGTTTAGTTAGATAAATCCCAGGATTCTGGGAGCTCAGATGAATCCTCAGACTTCACAGGTCTGCTCAGCTGCTTTTACTAGGTTCTACCTCTGTCCATTGGCATTAGTTTTATTTGGATGTCTTCTATTTGAAAACAACTGGTTTGTGCTTTTATCCCTGTGACAACGACACTATAAGCTGAAAAAGTACTTTCATGACATGAATGTCTGTCCTATCTATGATGGTTTGTGAATTCCTTTTGGCTTTCCCTAGCACTGAGTAGCAGATTTGAATAATCTAGGACATGGATTTAATGCTAGATCTGACTCAGTGGGGTTCACATTAAAAATATCTAAAACATGTCCATTGACCAACAAAGAAATTATGTTGGGTCTCTTAAGTGTGCTGCCATGAAGACAGCCAAGGCAGCACAGCAAATCAATAATATGAATTTTGATTAAATCCATGGACAATAATTGGGAATATAGATGTAAAACTGTTTCCTTTCTTACTCAACTGAGAAATTTTACATGCTATAGGAAAGAAGGGAGTACCCAAACAATACATTTGGGGAGGGTTCATCCTGTAATTTTTTGGAGTTGTCATGTGAAAAGACAGACAGTCTCCTCATTCTCCTTATTATTTATATGGTGTTTCAAGAAGGATCTCTTGTTTAATGTTCACTCTTATCCCAACTTGATGTTTGAATAATGACCATTTGTAAAAAGAAGCAGTAAAATATATTGACTAAGCAAAATCTGTTTAATACTTGTTGCAATTAATTACTATTTAATTATACATGTCTCTGCTCAGCTTTCTAGTAGGACTTTCAGACACATGGTTTTCAAGAATCTGGCAGTTCTAAGACAAACTTTGCAGAAGCAGCTCCGATAAATCTTTGTAAGGTAAATATGTAACAGAATGACCTCAGACTGAAGTTTCCTTCTTGCCTGTTTTCTTGAGTAAGGATCTAAGTTTGAAAAAGCTGCCTTGTTTAAATGAGGAGTTCACTTTATAAATAATGTTATATCCATTTTCTTTTACCAAGTTAGTCATCTTTTGACTATTTCATCTCCTCCTAGATCATGTAGCAATGAGGAATAAAGACACTTTATGGACCCAATTTTTCAAACACTTACCTCACTGTACACCAGAAGCACCTCCCTTGTAGTCATTAGGTCGGATTTCTCTCATACTTCGTTCCTGCCTGGCTTCCAAAAAACATGGGGCATGGGAAGGGGCTGGGGAGCTCTTCTGTCCCTCTCTTCAGGCCTCTTCAAGTTGTGGCTTACAACAGTGTTGCCATCCTCAAGGCTCACACAGGTGGAACATGGCACCAAGCATAAGGAGCCCCAAGATTTGGAGAGTCCCTTTTTAGAATTACACACGTTTTACCGTTACTTTAGGTCTCACTGTGAAGAAAAGAACCCCACACATTGAAACTGGCCCTGTTTCTGTCCATAATCTTTTGTGTTCACAGTTGTTAAAGAAAACAGGTCGAGTCTTCACAAAAATTTAAATTTACTGAGAAAAGAAAAAGCCACAGCGAAGTGACACTTTGATCATAATTAAAAACTTTTCAGTTGATTTAACAGCTGACTTTAGGCATTTTTTTAAACTCTGGAAATAGCAGTGCTTTTAAGATAATGAGCATTTTATGATTGCTAATGAAATCTACATATGCATACATATATATACACATGATATATATATACACACATACTATATATATGTACGCATGTGTGTATATATATATGTGGTCTTTATGCTATACATTTATCGTCTACTACATAGATACAGAATCCTCTTAAGTTTACTTAAAAAGAAATCAAATGTGAGGGAAAGCACATTTTTCAAATGTGGCTCTAATTGTCTTTTGTGAATGTTCTATAGATCATTACTGATTGTTTACAAACCTTGTGTGGAATGGCTTTATGGCAATAGAGGGGGTAACATACCTTCATTGTTTGTAAAATGACAGCTCCTAATGGACCATATTAGCTTTAACACAAACTATTAAATCCTTTTCATTAAATTATTCTGTGCTCTATTTTGGAATCTTGTTAGCTCTGGGAAGTAGGTGCAAACTCCTAAGGAAACATGAGCACACATTGAGACTATTATAGATAATGTTTATTAAATAAGCCTCTGAGGATGTTTTTCTTGGGTTGCTCTCAAGCATTTTGAAGGAGTCGTGTTCCATGTTTGAGGTCCCATGTTTCTTCCTCTTAAACTATGAGCAGCTGTAGCACATGACCTACTTCTGTAGAACCCTGTAATGATTTCCTTCCTTCAGTGGCTTCAGGAGTCCCTCTTCTGCCCTGTGAAAAAAAGGGACAAATATTTTAATCCAAGCAAAATGCTAAAGCAGGTTTTGTTGGTTTCAGGGAAGAAACTCAATACAGCTACATCACTGAGCGTAGGCCTCAAATTGGAACCATCTGGCCTGCAGAAGCACCATGAGATCGTTGGGAAAGGCATGGATATTTTTGCCTTGGGCTGTAACACATACACCTGCAGAATGGGTAGACATGTTGGCAGACAAGCTGGACTCGTGTAGCAATACAAGCCTTCCCTCACAGCACTGTGGCAGTGCTGGAGTTTGGAAATTACCTCGATATGTTTAATAAATGCAATCGCTGTACTGCATGCTCTCCAGATAGCAAGTATTCATCAGCACTTGCCATTAAGTTAATTCAGGCAGGTCTGCACTCCAAGGCCTGGGTCTTTTCACCCTCCTTGCACAGATAGCTCCTTTGAAGACAAAATAAAGACAAGGGAAGGAAGACAGTAAGCACAAAATCATGCACTACATCTTAAGGCTGCCTCTTGCAGGAGGTAGCCTCATGTGATATTCATGTGAACTGGATTAGATTGAGAAGAGATTTTTGTTGGTAAATATTACAGCTCTTGGAGAGCACAAAAGAATGCAGGAGTCAGTGTAATCCATCCCCCTTGGTGGGAGATTTGTAAAATCTCTAAGCTGGATGCAGAAGGAACAAGAAGCCATACACAGACTCTAAAGGTCATGACTCCAGAAACTGTCAAAAAGAGGCAGTGTCCGAGCCCATTCAAGAAATGAAAATGAATATCACAGAAGCAGAAGATGGTACGTCCTTTGACTGGAATGTTATTAAACAATTATGATCACAGGTTTTACCAGAGTCTTGCACAGTGCCCAGTTTTCTGCCGGCAGGCTGGTGGATGGCAGAGCAAAAGACCAGAACGTGGCATTTGCACCTTTGTGATCTGTAGTTGCAAATACTACTTTGCACCTGCAAATTTGTATCATGCCCCTACAGGCACTCTTCAGACAAAACTCTGAGCAGTCCCTCGGGGCTCAAAGGTTAAGACCTGTAATAGCTGGACATTAATACCATGTTATTTTTCTTTCAGCAATATAATGTATACAACATCCAAGGCAGAATATCTGCTGCTGAGTTAGAGAGTGTGGCTGCTCATGTTATGCAGTAAATACACTGAAGCGAAACAGGTTTCCCCCAGCTTTCTCTCACTCCACCTACAAATCACAATGACTGTATCAAACTTT
The DNA here is from genome assembly GCA_013400855.1 of Buphagus erythrorhynchus. Lineage (NCBI taxonomy): Eukaryota > Metazoa > Chordata > Aves > Passeriformes > Sturnidae > Buphagus > Buphagus erythrorhynchus. The sequence continues at coordinate 53,539 of VZTT01073226.1, forward strand.
CAATGGGGAAAGTTTGCACCCTGAATCTCAATCTGTACTTTCCCATACTCCTGAAGAAGTCTAAAGGGAACATTTTGGTCCAGGTCTGCTTTCAATGTACTCTATACTGCTAGCATCTGGAGTCACGTACGTGGGCTATCCCAGCCCTGAGCCAGGGAATAAAACAGACAGAATGTGCGCAAGATTGCAGTCTAGTCCTTTGCAGCACAGAATTCTGAGCACTGCTAGTTGCCTAGTTGTTTTCTCTTTAGGAGGTGCTGAAGTCTTTTCAGAGATAAATTCTCAAGGTGACTTTTTTAATTTCACTGAGAGTTAAACTTGGGAAGAGATAAATGAAGACTGTGTCCAGTGTGTAAATATCAAGTGCAAAATCTCTAGCTCTCCTCTCCTTCACTCCTCTGTAAATGTGAAGCAGCTCTACAAAAACCTACAGAACAGTGCCAGGGTAAAACAGATGATGGAGAGAGCAAAATATTTTTTCTCAGATCTAAGGAGACATTACAGAGATTTTGTGGACAGTCAAATATAACAGGAATAAAGGTGGATCTGTCTTACAGGATAGTGGTCTGAAATGGCTTCCTCTGTTTCCAACTCACTCTTGCCTGATTTTGGAAAGGAAATCTGATGTGATGTATTGGCATATAAGAAACATAGGGTATAGTACATATTGCCATAGACAAACTTCCTTCTGGACTCATATTTGATTCCCTTTTGCTTTTTACAATACCTTAGTTCACCTTACCTCACAGCAGCTACTCAAAGCTGTCCACACAAGCCAAGGCAGCTTTGCCTAATATACATCTCCAAGTTTCCAGTGCTGTTTCAGCAGCAAGATGAGAGTTAATGAGGCTCAACACACTTCCTACCATACTTTATAGGGAAAACCCCTTGAGTGAGAGTAGGAAATCCATCTTGCAAGAATTACAACGTGGTCTCAGTTCCTCAACTAGAAGCTCAAGAGAATATTGATATTTTTCAAAATACCAAATACTAAGCATGGGGGTTCCCCAGTCAAATATCCCTCTGGTGCAACAGGACAATTTTTCATTTCAGTGTAATTTAGATTTCTGAAATAATTTATTATATACTTGAAGAATATTGAAAATTTCCCTAAACCAGATTTTACTACCTCCATTTATGCAGGCTGTGCAAAGGCAATCCCACTGCTGACAGGAAAAAAAAGGTGTTGTTTGCTATGAGGGAGGGAGGGAGAGCAGAATCTGACCCTTCTTAAAAGCCTTCTGAAAGATGGGCCCAGGTTTCACTAAGTGCATTTTGACAAAATAACTGAACTGCCTTGTGATCTCAACCAGTAAACCAGGGAGGCTTACCACAGCCTTGCCGAATGCCTTTAACAAACAGGAATTCCTCCATCACATTCTGGGAATAACAACAACAAAAAAGAAATCTTTATGAGAGGAAAGCAAATGCAGCTGTGAACTTGGGGGCCAGGTAAAAAGGATTTGCAAGAATATAAAGAGAAAAGTACTTTCCCTTAGCAAGGTTTTTCAGCCATCTGGCTCTTGCTGCTCTCCCCTCCCCAGTCCTGGGGGTGATGGTCCTTGCAGCACACTTTTCCAGACACACACCAAACCTGACACATGGGCTGCAGCCGCAAGCCAAATGTCTGCTTCCAGATGTGCCTGCTGGCCCCGGCGGAGCTGCTCCCCCATCACACAGCTCACGACCCCGGGTTGGCAGCTAAACTTTCCTGGGGTACCAAACAAATAAGTGACTGCCCAAATCCTGATCCTTCCTTAGCTCTGCTTCTGCTCCAGTTTCAAACAAACATGGGAGAGGTGTTTCCTGCTTGCCCCCATCATGTTTCACAGCACTGGCTGTCCCCTTTCTGTCCCCAGACATAGGCATTTTCTTCCTGTGGAAACCACAGCATAGGACAGGAGAAGAAGGATCTATCTAAACACAGGTCCCATCTCTGCGCACAGCCAGATGTTGCCAGAATTGGCATCTGAATCCAAAAGCTGGTGAGCACTTGTGGCCCCATGATTTAGGTGTTGTTCAAGTGCTGCTGGAAGAGTCACATATACAGAGTTTGCAGAAATGGAGCTTTTTTATGAGACGCTTTTCCCTTTCCATCAGTAAAGGCAATAGAGAGCTCTTTCTCCTCTAGAGTTTCAGGCCTTGGAGTTCATTTTTAAATACTCACAGTCTTTCGAGGTTGACGGAGTTCCAGCTATTGATTTTCTTGACTTGTTCATAAGTTAATATTTACCGTAAATATCTTGTTGAGAAAATGAAAAGAAAAAAACACATTTTCAAAACAGCAGAAGCTGGTGAGATAATGAACCAGACACAGCTTTAAACAAGACATTTTAAGAAACATTAAACCTTCCTCCCCCTTTTTAAATTAGTGGTAAAAAGAAAAAATGAAAAACAAGTGCCCCCAGACCAGAAGGGTGATAAGCAGTTTTTATTGTTGAGTTCATTACTGTGGTTATTTTGAGAGAGAAGGCATTTTTCTCTTAATTTATGAGCCAGACATGAGCTCTTTGGAAGCTGTAGCAAAAAGATCTCCTTAAAAATGACTGCAACAAGATGATTTTGCTAGAAAATTCCAGCTGGTTCAACCATATCCAGATGCCTGAGAAGCTTGATTACAACTTGACTAACTCTCACCTACCCTCATCAAAGAACAGCCAAGACAAGGATTTCCTAGGAGCAGGCATCCCACCAGCAGCAGCAGCACAGCAAGTGAAACATGTGATGGCTGGAGCACGGTAAGCAAAGGCAATGGCTTTAGCTGTGGGGAAAGGTTGTGTTGCTGCAGCCCAGCTGGCTGTTAATGCAGGGCTCTGGCTTGCTCCCCTCTAACCTGCAGAAACTGTAGCTCAGCCTGTAGCCCCAGTGTGGACTTTGCTAGTCTGCTGCTCTGGGGTCCCACAATTGCTTGTCACCATCTGCTCTGGAAATGGCAGCAAACCTCACTCACCCCCTTCCCATCTCCCCAGCCCCTTGCTGGGGAGAGCTGCCGACAAACTCACTGACAGGGAGGGCAACGCATGAAAGAAAACACAGAGCCGACAGAAAAACGAAACGCACATGGTGGGGAATAATATTTCATTTGTGCAGTAGCAGCCCTGCTCAAGCAGTGTAAATAAAGCAGGTTACTGAGATGTGAATATACCACTGTTTATAAATACTAGCCCTTCTGCCCAGAGACGTGCGTGAGGAGAGCTGGACACTCGTGAGGTCACCCCACCACATTTTATGATTTACATAAATCATGTCAACACTGTGAGCAGGAACGGCAGGCAAATGGTGCTGCATGAAGCGAACCATTCAGCCTCCTGTCACAGGTCCTAAAACAGGTAGAAGCTGTTAAAAGGCCCACCAAATCTCTTAAAATGCAGAGGGGATAAGGGATAATCCAGTCAAGGAAACAAGGCATTCACCCGCCTCATGTATCTCAGCTGACAGAGACCTTCCCAAGCACTGAGGAGCAGAAAGCCAGCCAAAAATAGGGTGCCAGCAAAGGCCAGGAGCTAAACTTGTGATTAATATTCACCTTCACAGAGAGTAGTGTGTCCCACCAAGCAACCACTCTAATAAAGAAAATGCCTGTACGCCTGGCAAAGGTGAAGAAAACACCCCAGGTTTTGCTGCGTGCAGGACACTTCCTCCCCTTATTTACCAAGCACATCGAAAATGTGATTTTTCTGGCAGAGGAATCAATATTCTGGGACTAAACGGAAGCCCCTCTGTAGGACTGCCTTGCATCCAAGTACCTGTGGTTTGAGGGCCAGAGATGAAGGCAGTGGGGACTGATGCACTGAAAGCAGTGTGCAGCTTCCCGTGAATTTTGTTCAACTCCCCACAAGTGCTATGTCTAACTGGGATCACACCATACAAGGCCAAAGCTGCAGCTAAGGATAAAAGCAGTGGTGACAAACAATTTCCTTTTCCTTGCCACTTCACAGTCATGCATCTCTCTGCAGTTGTTCTAATTTCAGTGGACAGTAGTCCCTTTTGGTCCAATTTTCCTGTCTCAGGAGACAGATGATGCCATCAGGGTGGGTGCCTGAAACATTGAGGATCTGGCTTGCAGTCTTTAACTGTGCCCAAAATTCAGCTCTAATAACATGTAATTATGTAAAATAATTGTAAAAATTACAATCACACATGAATCATGTATAATTATGCAAAAGAATTGTAAAAAATGTAAAAGCAGTACAAAATCCTTATGATACATTGCTGGTATATGGACATGTGCTATTCACTACTCTTAAATACAAGTTGATTTAAAAATATTATTTTGACCATAAATCAACCGTGTTCTATGTGATTCCTGTTGATCTACAGCTGTGACACATTCTCAGAGAAGAACAGATGTAAATATTAGGCAAAATTGGGAAGCGTTCTGCTAAGTGTTTTTCACTGGAAGATGTGGATTTGTCAAAAGCAAAGCCTTAGGGAGGAGATGGGATTTTTAAAATGAAAATGCCATATTCAAATACAATTGGAAAATGTTTTTTTAAATTATCAAAATACCCTCTTTCTATAACTTTCGAAAGAAAAGATGCAATTTTCAGACTGAAAGTAAGTTTCTGCTTTGAAATCTAAGTAAGATTAGACCAAAAACATCAGGAAAAAATAGTTAAGTCAAAACACTTCAAGGCTTACCAAAACTCAACACTGCAGAATTTTCAATCTGATCTAAATGTTTGCATTTTACTCTTTAAATTCAAAGTTTTTTCAAGATTTGCACTTCTGCACATGCAAAAAGTGGTAAGTGTATAAACCCTTTTTTTCACCTCTGCAGATCTATAAAAAGTGTGTTTTGAGCAGATCACAGATCACACAGGCTTCAGCATCTTTTCCAGAAATGCTTCACCCATCGAGAAGGCAGCAGGGGGAATCAATCTTTCAGCCCTGGGGAGTCAGGAAATAATCTCTACTCTGCTTCCCTAGTCTCGTTATGGACCTCAACAAAAGTTTTTTTTCTCAAAAGAGAAATGCAGAGGTGCCTTGCAGCTGGTCCTTCCCCCTCTACATAGAGGTGGCACCGCGGTGGGATCCTTTCTTGCACAGGCAGGTGACCTCAGTGTTCTAGTCTGCTCAAGGTCAGAGCTTGGAAAAGCAGGTACCTGCTACCTGAAATGAAGCCCTGAATGAAAACTAAAAGATTTGGGTTTTGACACCGTGCCTTCCTGACAGTGATGTCTTTTCAGGGGCAATTAAATGCTAAGCATCGGTCTGTTAAATTTAGTGGCAATTTCAGTTGTATGCGGCATCAAGTCAAGGACGATTTCAGTTTCAGGGCAGCTTTTATTTCATGTTTTGAAATTGTGAGTGCTTTTTATTCAAGAGCAGCTTTTGTTTGAAATAATATAGCCTACCTGTTTCTCTGTGGTCCTGATCCTGCATGTCAGAAAGGACCTCACTCACAGCCAGAATCCTGCTGATAATCAGATATTTTCAGCAGGGAGACAGAAGTGCCCTAAGCACAGGCTGGGCCCTGCTGTGCATGTCTGTCTTAGTGTGGGGAGGGTTTTTAGGATCCAGGGGTCTTCTTCCTCTAAAGCCCCCAGCTCACCTATTGGCAAGACTCTTTGGGAGAAGAGTCACCTGCAGGATTCGACTTCAGATGCAGACCCAGATCAGAGGTTTGCAAAGGCATTTGAATCAGGCATGTCATTGGGTTCCCTGTAGGAGAGGGTTTGTGTACCCACTCATTCATGTCTGCATAGCTATACTTCATCTGTCTACAGGCAACAGCTTCCCTGAGTTGCCTTCCTTAAGACTCAGGTTTTATATTACCAGGTAAATTTCCTTTCAGTTTTATTTGCATGGAGCAAGAGTGACATTCTGTGGCCAGTTAGATTTATGGCAGCATTTCCTCACTCTTTTTCCAGTCCCATAAATACCTCGGGGTATAAACCATCCTCTTTTGTTTTGTTTGTGGCTTCTATCACAGTTTGTGAGAAATAAATATAGAGGAATTCTCTAACACATTTCTGTGGCATATAATCCTTAGGGACTGTTTTACCATGAATTCCTGACAAATTCAGATGTCTATGTACTGATTACTATTTTATGAGAGCAATGCCCGATTATAATGAAAGAAACCAGAAGCATGAAGAGACTATGACATGCTCCTCAGGCTCCACTCTAGCTGGCTCAGCCTGTTGTACTTGGAAGGGATGAGGAAACCATGTTCCAAAACCCCATAAAAAAATAAAGAGAAGTGCTGTTTAAAACAAAGCAGTGGGCTTTTTAGGCACTTATGTGCTCCAGATAATACACCAATGACACTAAATCGAACTCATTTAGCTGTAAACATGATATTACATTTGACAGCTTCCAGTGGTAAAATACCAGACAGTCCATGCTGAGGAGAAAAGAAACAATATGGAAGGGGAAAAACTCATCAAAAAAAGAAGCCACAAAAGGGCCAACAGGGGAAAAAATACCCAACAAAACCCCAGCATTTTTCAGTGGTTACAGTCATAACTCAGCACAGACATTCATGGTACAAAAAGCAACCTGCCCAGTTTAAACAGAGGAGAGAAGGCACTGGAGTTTATGTTGTTCCCCTGTTTATTAAAAACGGATGGGAGCACTTGACAGAAAAATCAAACTTCTGGTCACGGCTCATTAATCTCTGTTGTATCTGTCAGATATGTGTGTCTAGAGTTTCAACAAGGCTCTAGAATCAAGATTACTGCTGAGCTCTGTTGTTTTCTCTAATTTTGAATGAGAGGAAATGCTGCCAATCACCCTAGGCAAGAGGCAAGCACATGGCCATGGCTGCAACCCTTTGCAGCCAGCATCTCCCTGCCCAGTGGTTTGGATCTGAGTTTCAGAGGCAGAAACTCCTCTTTCCCTTCCTCACCACAGCCGGTTTTGGCTGGCTGCCTCTTCTTCCCTTCCCCTGAAAACCAGACTCATTGCCCAGCACCAAAGCACATGCCTGTCAGTGTTAAGGTGATGATGAGGTTGATCTGATGCAGTGGTGGATGGTCCTTCATCCCTGAGTTCTGCTCTCATACACAAAAGTGTTAATCACATTAATCCACTGAAGACAATGGAGCTCCTCCTGTGTAAAACCAGGGTAAGTGATGGGCTCAGCAGGCCTAGAGTGGGCTCAGCAGGCCTGAGACGAATATGGTATGAAACAATTAGCTGCAGATGGTATAGGAATCTCGTTTTCTGGAAATACAGATTTTGCCTGGAGATCTTTCTATATATATTGGATTTGTCAAACTGATAATGACTTGAACATTTGGAGAGAGAGGATAACCCACCGCAGGGCCAGATGCAGCTGTGATGGGGAGGATGGAGGATGTATATTAGCCTCAAAATGTGTCTGTCTCCCCATCACATTCCTATGCCAATCTATGGTGGTGGGAGGATGGATGAGGCTCTGAGTAGAGCAGGGCAGAGGAGCTCACCCGCTGCCTCCCCTTATGCCATTACTTTCCTTATTTGCTTTGGACATTGCTCATTTCTTCACTCATTCTTTTCTTTCCCCCTTTCCTCCTCTTTAAATTGTCAGTGTTGCTGTTTCCAGAGACAGAAAAACTGATGGGCACTTAAAGGATGAGGCACAAGATTTAGCTGCTGCTTCACTTAAAGTGCAAAACGCAGGCAGTTGTGAGAGAAGGTTTCCAGCTCTGTCTGCCAGAGGACAGGCTGGGGATTCCTTTCAATCCTGATACCGCAAGCACTGTTCTTCAGGCAGGAACAGTGGACTCACACAACACAAATATAGACACAGACAAAAAAATAGCAAGGAAAATATGATATTTTACAATTGCAGGTACACCACAAGCAGGCAGCCTGACCCTCACTGCTCACCAACTGTAAATGGCACTAGCAAGACTGTGTAAAAGCCATGCTTGCCAGCTCCCTTCTCAATGAAACACATGGAGGTTCCCTCCAGGGGCTGTCTCTCCTGCCTGCCAAAGTCTGCCCTCAAGATCAGCCCTGCCTGCTGCGCCAACTGCAGGATTGCAGGCACGGCTGCCGCATGGTGTTTCAGATCATATGGAAAGCCATATTCCTGGGGATATTCAGACATGCCAGAGAGCCTGTCTGCATGGCAGTCAGCTGGACTGGGAGTGGGCAGTAGGCAAATGGCAAAGAGCAGCACTTACCCTCTGTGCTGCAGCTCATTGTTTCTGAGAAGCATAGGCATAGCCCCGTGTTTCAGCCTTAGCAGAGCCTGCCCATGCAGAACGCTTCCCAAGACCATTTTGAAGATCAGATTTATAAAGCTAGACCTACTAAGAAACAGAATGTCTTACTAGATCTTAACAGACAGGGTTAATCCAGTTGCCTGCTAATCTGCCTGCAATGTGGTGGACACTTCTAATTCCAACAGTAAATTCCCATCGTTTTAATGTTAGCTCCTATCACTTAAAATATTTTTCCAGTGGGTTTTTAGGAATCTGAGTTATTGGGCCAAGAAATGTGAGCCTTCTGACCTGTTTATTCTTTCAGACATGTGAGTGCCTATACTAGTTGGTATAACTTGCTGTTGCTCAGAGAACACTGTGCATTTCTGTCTCTATACATATATATATATATTTATATTTGCAGCATTTCTGAAGCTTCTCTGTATTTAACACTTAATTTTTTTCAAAAAAGCATATATGACGTAGGAGCCATATTCAACAGCCACATCAGCACTTAAGCCTGGATCCTTTAAGCTGTTCAAGTACTTATATATATATATATATCTTGGTGGAAGTGTCTCAGACATCTCAGCAGGTTAGATGAGTAGCTTCCACTGAAATCTGCCCCCAGTTGCAGCTCCCTCTCAGTTGCTTAAGTTGTTCTTTTTGGATTTAGATACTGAGATGACAGGTACCTAAAACATGCAATAGCTGGATGACATGCATAAGGTAAAGACGGGTGTTTGAACACCATAGGATGCAGGATCATCTTTAGCTGAGGGACAGCTTAGGAAAAGGCCACGTGGCCCTCTTAGGTATCTCCTGGTCACCAACCGCCCTAGAGTAAAATTTTCAGGCAATAACTGCTGACAGGTATCTTGTTACACACTTAGGTATGCAAAATTTATTGTGCAGATACAGAAGGCACGGCACAGGGAAAATCTCCTTGCTAGCCAACTTATTGGGAGCCAAGTCATAGTGGTGAGCCTCTCTACTGAGAGCAGTGCAGGTCAGCTTGGGTGTAACTGAGAGGAAAGAAGGGACACATTCATCAACTTGGCAGAAATAAGGGCTTGTTTCATCGAAATTGTGGAGGCATTTTCAATGGCAACCTGTCAGGAAACTGTACTGTATTCTTCAAAAAGCAGTTGCAACTGCTGCCAGATAGGCAATAGGTGAGTAGGCTTGTTAGGCTGTATTACTTCCTGACTTTGTGCATTGGTCAAAGTCACTAACTATGAACCAAGGATTGGTTATCTTATTCCATCCTTTCGAGTGTTATTTTTTTTTCTAGGAGACTGAGGTAACAGACCTGCTCCAACTCTACTCCTATCTCCAGGATATAGATGACACAGGAGTCCTTGGTGTTCTTCATGATGTGACAGCAGCATTCCCTTTATGTGGACACACTGTTAGAGGCCTAGGAAAATTACAGCCAGGAAAATCATTCCCAGGCTGAAGTCTCTCCTGGTTCTCTCAGATCCTTTCCCAAGCTGATAACATGTTCAGCTCCAGTAGGGAAGTTTCTTCCCAGGATGATAGTTTTGTCAAAATAGAATGGAATTAATAACATAGATTAACACCTGGTGTTGACTGTGGGACCCATCCTGAAGTACTGTCACAGAGGCGTTTCTCCAATTATCCAATGAACTTCTGCCTTGCCTTAGTTCAGTGGAACACCCAATAAATACGAATCGCATTCTCAATAAAAAGTCTTCCTTTCTCCAAGGAGGTCCGTGTTGCTATCATTGCTTTCTCTAGCTCAGTAGCAACACCTTTATTCTCAAAAAGACTTTGTGTCTCCTTAGAGAGAATCACAGAATCATAGAAAGGTTTGGTTGCAAAGGACCTTAAAAGGTTATTTAGTTCAATCCCCTGCAATGAGAAGTCAGGAGGTTCCCTTGGGTGATGTAATTTGGTACTGCTGTGTACCAAGAATAACATTTTAAAGCAGCCACCATGTCCTTTGCCTTCGCAGTTTCCTTTCTGCTCTCTATTGCTAGCAATTTTTTTGCATGCATCTGTTATTTGAACAAAATAAAATGTTTTCAAGTGAGTAAGTATATAAAATCAAGTTACTTGTAGTTTGCTGGGAAGGTTAGCGGAAGGCAATTACAAACGTTTTTATGCTTAGCAAAATATAGCTGAAGATGTTATTTGCTTTGAACTACAAAACCAGAAAGCACAAACCCTTTTGTTATTTGAGATGTGTCACTAAATAAAGAATCTTTTTATGGGGAGAAAGCTAAAAAACCCAATGATATTATATTCAGTTACTCTGAAACTGCAACCTTTCCCTCTGCATCTCTGCTTCTATCATCAGCCATAAAAAGCCCTTCTTCTTACCACAGAATATATCAACTGCAGGTCTCCAGTTAACTCATGTGTGAAATGTGCTTGATACCAAATGAATGGATGATCATAAAAACAGCGTTCCTTTTTCCTGGAAACAAAAAGCAGTGGTGATACATATTGCTTCTGTTTGCAGCCAAAGACTATAGTACCAGATGGCTAACACAACCGTAACAGCTAGCTGCATCTGGATTAAAAAGTTTGAAGGGTGTGATCTAATCTTTAAAAAATGCCAGATAACTTTTGCCTCTTTAAATCATGCTACTGCTCACGCAATCCTAGGACTGCTCAAACATGCCTTAGTCATGTTCATTAAGCATAATTAAACTGAACAAAAGGCTAGTAACTATCTTTGTCAAGTCAGAGGCCATCTTTTGGGATATGATCCAAGATCCACTGAAGGCAAGAGAAGATGTCTCACTGATTTTTGTGGCCTTGAAGTAGGAGCCTAGTGGTTATTTCTCCTTGTCCACGTTGATTACGGCTGCAGATGAAACTTATACTAGTTAAGGTTGTTTTCCAACTTGTTTCTTTGTATGACATGACTTGGCTTTTCAAACTCAAATGTACTTTTTCCCATAAAAGCAAGATGTTTGGGTAACAATGGCTGCAATCTGAATACTGATCAGCTAGAGAAGAGATATATATTTTTGCTCTACATGATTATGAGGTACCTGAAACAATAAGTTGTAGTGAGGCCCTGGGCTTAGCTACAGGTACTTGCATTGCAACAATCAGGTACCATTTCAAATTACTTTTATTTCAATATCTTTCATAATCAGCTAGAAATGAAATTAATACACTGTCGGACTGGAGAGTTGTTTGCAATGGCTTTAAGGAAAAAAGTATTTTTATTTTGTGAACAACAAGGCTGAAATATGTGGATGATGGACTAGATACAGAGCCACTGTTCTTTTTTCCCATTGACTGTGCTGGGCTACCAAAGTTCTGTGTGCTAGCTCTTGCATTGGTTTTGCTTTTCTTCCCTCTGCCATTTTCTTCCCTGTAATGCAGCATACCTTAAAATTCCACAATTTCCCACCCTAATCTTTGCTACCTGGTCAGACACTCAATGGGAAGAGTTTCACAATTGCTCAGTGTTTCCTGATGTTAATAACCATTCAAGTATTTTTTCATGTGAGAGCATCTAAAAAATGTCATGACTCACCCTACCAGGACAGAGAAAGAGAGCAGCCTTGCAATACATCATGCAGTTTCTAAAATGTTGGCTATCTTAATGGGGTCGGCAGTGACATTTGTCTTGAAAGCCACCCAGTAATAGCAGGAAGTTCTCACACAGTCTTCCTCACAGATGGTGAGACCTGCCAGCAGTTTTATGGCTCAGCAGTGAATGGCTCTGCAGCTGTAAGGGTATACCTGCTGGAAGGCTGCCTGAGTGATACAGACAACACGTGTGGCAAAAAACCCAGCGCCACTGGTGGCTTCCTTTGTTTAATCTTCCTCCAGCAAACAAAAAGTGACGTGGCTTCAAAACAATGGGAAGGAAGGGAAAAAAATAAGGGAGAGAGTGCTACTGAAAGATTTAGTTAAAGTCTATTCTTCTCTGGTATTTCTCAGAGTAGAGGTCAATGGTTTAAGCACAACAGGCTTGATTCACTGCCTGGATGAAGCAGATGGGGCAGATGCCAGGCAGCAGCTTCCAAATAAAAGCTGTGGAAGGCAGCTTTAACTTTCCCTGCAGACCAAAGGGCCATTGTAACAGTGAGAATGTGAGACCTGACCTGACTCAGCCTTCACTTCCATCTGCTCCTGAGAATCCTTCATACAGCAGTTTGGGTCAGAAGGACCACCTGAACTATCCCGCTCCGCCTCCACCAGCATCTTGGGGATCCAGCAGAGGAATTTACACACAATCTGCACAGGGGAATACAGTGATTGCCTAAAACAATCAGCCCCAGTGTGTTGATCTATACTCTCATGTGGAGCCCACAGCTTACTGCAGAAAAAGGTGCTGCACTACCAACTCACAAAAGGTCCTCTTGCCTGAAAGAGGAGAAAGTCTAAGAATGAAACTAGAGACAGCATTAGAACACGGGCACTTAGAGGGGAACATAAAGATAAGAGAGAGCTGACATTGTTCAGCATCATGGCCAGCAGCCTGACTGATGCTGTGTGTTGCAGGCTTTGAGATGCTTTCAAAGCAGGGAATGAGGTAAGTTTGCAGACATCTGCTGGGAATTCTTCCCAAGAGAAAGATGAGCAAAGGGGTGAAAGTACTTATTTGGAAGTGCAATAAGTGGGTAATAACTGTGGTTTCATGGGACAAGGATGCAAGATTCAAAACAATACTAGGCAGTGAAAATCCAAGAAACTGGAAACAAGCAGTTCATATCAGGAACCAAGATGGAAACCAGAAGAGAGAAGCAAAAACATTAAGTCAATATGCTGTCTAGAAGAATTATTTTTTTCAGTAGAAGTCAAAATATGTTTTTGTGGCACTCAGCTGTCATGATTTGGCTATGATGCTTATAGCTATTTTCCAAGGCTCCTTTCACTTCTCAAACCTGGAATAGGCCCTAAGAAATCCCTCAGTGACCCAATAGAGGAGTACCTGGAATTAACACACGCAGACAGCTACTTCTTATTGAGGTTTTCAGCATTGGTGGTCTGAGCATCATTGTCAGTCTACAGAGGAGTCTCCATTTTATACCTTTTCTAGATTTTTAGAGACCCTGACTTTGAGCTACTAGCATTCATGTTGTTTCCCTAGTTTTTGGGAAGCTTGAGTTATGAGTGTGCATAGTGATATGCAGTTCTGATGAAAGGGTATTGTACAGATTCCTATCCCATGTATGGAAATGTGTGGATAAATTTTTCCATCTCTCTTTGGGCTCATGTATTATTAGCAGATAGTCTGAAAGACAAACAGTTAAAAATAAATCATTCAACACATTGTGTGTCCAGAATATTCTACTGTCAGTAAAGTAATATATACTTTTATATCTTTTTTTATTTGCTGATTCATAATCTTTTCAGTTCTTCCACATCAACCTCTGGTTGTTTCTTGAGTCTCTGAACAAGCACAGCAGAATTGCCTTTCATATGTCCAATATCTACCACTGCCTTTGCTTTCAGCCACAAAGTTTCCTAGACACCAAAACAAAGCATTCTTCAGTACGTGCTCAAGAGCTTTGCTCTCATACATCACTAGCTGGCCATCTAGTTCCCCACATAGTTCAGTGCTCTACTAATCCAGAAGAAAACTACTCTTGCCCAACTCCAACAAGATTTTAATTTGGAATTCCTGTTTTCCATGTATGGACTATGTATGGACTAGGGACTAGGCTACAGATATTCAGCCACAATGAGGAAAAATGTGCAAACTATATCTACAAAAGAAGAGAACAATGATGGAACAGTTTGATTCCATGGTCCTGGGACAACAGGAATACAAGAACTAGGTAAAGTCATAATTTCTGCCTTCTGCCCTATCCCTGCACCTTGTCAGCAGCATGTAATTCTTCAATTACCCCTGGATTGCAGTGATAAAGCCTTGACTATTTTGACTTCAATGGATTTTGAAGAACTGGGTCAGAATGCATGTATGGCAGATAATAAGCCTTAACTATAAAAGCAATAAAAATGCAGAAGGTGCTATCTGTGTAATACAGTCCCATTAACATATCACACTTGAAATCTTAATTTTGGAATGTCCTGAGGTAATTTTAACTATGCAGTCTTACATTAAGAGTCCTCCTTGTATAACACCTAGGGTGGCACAGCAAGGGTAACAGGAACTGAAACGTGGGTTTCTGAGATTAGTAACTTTAACCTCTGCTGCCTGAGCTTAAAGATGGCAGTCAGGAGAGACACACAGTGCCAGCGTGGGTTACAGTAGCATATTCTTCAGTTTTCTGCTACTCACACCCTTGTTTTCACAGCAGAAAAGGAAGATCAACAGGCCTGAAGGAAATTGGATGGAAGCGTTCCTAGACTCAAAATAAAATAGTAAGATTTATTTTGAGTATTAAGACACATATGCATATATGGGGGTTGGGAGTGAGGAAGAGAAAAATACTCAGCATGGGTGTTAAGGAGAGAAAAACGGTCTCTGCTTTGACAGTTAGTATTTGGTGCCCTCTTCTGCACCCATCCGTATTTTTAAAGTTCTTTAGAATGAGGAGAAGAGCATCTGTCTGTCGTCCATTTCTACATAGCAGTGCTTTGCTGTGAGGGGCAGGGGGTCATCCTAGCAGNTGACTGAAAAAGAAGCATACCATGTATATAAGGTATATAATCAGTTTAATCATATGCTGATCCCAGGACAATCTCAGCCCAACATTTTATGAAATTACAAATAATATATAGCACACACAATTCCTCATAGTAATTTAAATGTCACTTTGCAAAGTGAACTTGAAGACAGATTTGCACTTCTTGAATGCAGAATCATTTCAATATTAATTTCTATTTTTTCCATTACTGAAAGATAATTTTATGCTAGAATTTCAAATACTTAAAAGCAAAAGGTTCACTAATTCTGGTCTCAGCTTTCGAGTCTCAGTTTGAGTTTCAAATTCAATTGGAAAGTTTCCTAACTACCTTTTTCTGTCTACCTTGAACTTCATTTAATCCACAGATGCACAAAGCATAGCAAATATCTTACAGCACTCTCTACCAGTCTGCCACAGCCTGGGAAGCTCTTGTTTCCTTCAAGATTATTCATTTATTTTGAAGAGGAACGGTATGGCAGTTATAATTGCGCCAGCTCACAGCTCCTCCACTAAGAACTGAAGAGAGCAGTATCTAAATTATAGATTTTGTTATGAAAATGACAAGTCTCAGATTCCTGTACAACAGCCCACCTGAGCCTCTGACCCTGGGCAGGGTTGCCCAGAAACATCATGTAAGCAAGAAATAGCAGACTGAGGTTTTACCCTTCCAGGTATGTTTCTGTTCCTGTTTATTGCTGGTTGACTTCATGAGAAGAAATCCATTTGACATTTTAAGATTTTCTTTCTTGGATACATAGGTTTGAGCAGCTGCTGCTAACCTCCCCTACAGTTTTGAAGCCAGTTTGTTTTCAGTCAAGTTAAACCTTAGAGCCAAAACTGTCAAACTTGGGTGACTACATTCCACAGAGAGACATGAAAGCAATTGGCCAGATTTTTGAGGATGGAAAACATTCTGAATTTGGATCAACTTAGCACCTCCAAAAGTCAGGCCATTCATTTAAGTGAGCAAATTTGTGTTTAGATTCCCAAATAGATTTTTAAATTTTGAATAGCTGGCTATTGCTTTCAATTTCCCTCAACAGTGAACGAGCCATTTTCAGTAACCTGCCCTGAAAACTGTTACCTTCTTTCTTATTTTCAAATTTTGGAGTAGAGAAGATACATCTTTAGTGTGATGACTAAGTTTTATACATATGTCATAAGTTTTATACATATGTAAGAGGATACATAGAACATGGTATATCACAGAAAAAGGCTCAGGATAATATACAGACTATTACTCTGAGCAGGCACCTGACCTCAAAAGCAGCAGATATAGTGCACCCAGGCAAGCTCATCCTGAATCCTACACATTATTGTCACTAAGCAGATCTGAGCAATATAAGGAAATCTTGCTATACTAGATCTGCATCTTACCACGCAGGAGTGCAAATCCCAAATGCAAGAACATCTCTGCAAAGCTAACTTTAGCCTAAATTTTGCCCAAGTTTAATCAGGATCCCAACTTCAGCATGGTGAAGCCTGTGGCTCTAACTGCTGGCCCACTAATGGATGCAGTCTAACAGCTGATCTCCCTGTAGCAGGGACATATGTTTGCTCCATGGGAAAACTTCAAGGGTATACAGTCCTTCAGTGCCTTCTGCTCATCTAAAGAGGTCGGCCTTTTCGTATAAACAATTGA
>VZTT01073226.1:76959-95818 GCA_013400855.1 Buphagus erythrorhynchus
AAAGATGTGTTGTATTTATTTCATTAGATTTTTTTTGTGGAAGCCCTGATGACTCAGAAGCTTCTGCTGTGGCTGTTTTAAAACCTGAAATCATATAATTTCTTGTACTTCATTATTTCAGAGGCTGGTTCAAAGCCTATTAATGTAAAGTTAAAGCTTCCTTTTCAGCTCTGAATTGGACAGTATTTCGGACAGTATTTAGTTTCATTTTGAGGGGAGAATAAATTTAGTTCTGAATAACCACTTGGAACTCTTTAGAACATTGCCAAGAAGATAGAAAAGTGCAAGGTGCTGGATCTGCCATTTCCTGAGCTCCGGAGACACTGAGAGGACCACTCCTATTCTCTAAATTTTCAGCTCCCATACAGTTCTCAGAAGGTGGGTGCAGTCTTCTGTTAGACTAGTTTGTGGCCAAAGTGACCACAGCTTCCACAACCTGGTCTGCTCAGCAGGATCAACTTAGTGTCTGGAACCACAGCACTCTATGGGACAGTGCTTGCTCATTGACCCTCATGCACCTGCAAGAATTTTCATCCAGCAGGAAATATGTGAGGCCACAGGAAAACACACGCCAATCTTCAAAAACAAAGAGAGCTTGCAGTCTGACAAAGATGCAGATGGAGCTCACAACCTCCAGCAGCACCCATAAACTGCAGAATGGCCAATCCCTCATGTTGTCCCAGGAGAGCATGCTCTGAGATGCATTTTCTGGTTATCTGGTGAGGCAGACAGGACTTACAGTGTCTACTCCCTGCCTATAAATGAATATTGGGAAGCACACACAATCTGAAAAGCTACTGTTTTCACCTATTTATTCTGAATATATGTTTGTACTAGCCCTTAAAAGAATCAATAATGAAAAGTTTATAAATCTGAACAGGTTAGTAATGGGAATAGCAATATATTTCCTTCTATGTGATGAAGGGATAAAACTACTACTGCTCTGTGTCTAGATGAGGGAGATTATTTCTATTTCTGGTTCTGTTTTGGGGTCTTCCAAGCAGCTGTGCTACACAGGGAAGGTGGCCCCAATCAATGCTGATGTGACTTGATTGAGGTCACTTTGTCTCTAGGCCAGTCCTTAGGCTTCTTTTATTTAAAAATATAGGCATAGCTTCTGGATATAATGTCAGCTCTGACTCAAAAGATGCTGCTAGGATCAACAATGACATTAGTCTAATCATACTGAAACAAAAAAGTCTGATGCAAACCCTAGTCTAAAGAACAGCTCCAAATGATTCTATTATTGAAATACTGAATCAGCAATAGCAACAGTGATAAACATATGGAGGCAAAGTGTATGGTAGACAAATGACAAAGGCACATTACATAGTCTAAAAGCACTTGCCAACTAAAAATAGGCGTAGACACTGCATTTATATCTCTTTGGGCTGAGTCTGGCATTCATGTGGGATAAAACTATCTTCAGACGCCTCCAAATTACATCCATATAAGTTCTCTTTCTTTCTGGGAACTGTTTGTAAATTCAGTGGGGTCTACCCAAGCACATAAATTATAGCAGAGCTGGAACATCATACTGCAGAAAATAATGTTCCCCAAAATGCCTTGCAGTGCTCAATGATACCCATAAACTGTGGGGGAAAAAAACCCCAACCAGCAATCCTCAGACTGTGAAGAAAAGATGAAACAGATGCAGGGCTGTGATCCAAAGTGCAGTGAAAATCTGGGCAACACCGTCTTTCATGGAGAAGGAAAGTTGTGGTAAGGAACAAAACAGGGGGCACTGCTTTACAAATAAAGATCTCTGGCTATTCTTGATTCATTTTTTCCTAATTCTATGCTCAGTTCAAACCACTTCCACTATAAAATGAAATAGGATGCCTCTGTATTTGGTGTTGTCAGGTAAATTTGCTTTATTTTTATATTTGATAGTGTTGGAATAAAGATTCTTGAAATCTCTCTCACTACAGACTTGACTGACAGCCCCCTAAGTGCTGTGCCTTTTATAGCGTAACGTAATTGACAGCCTTTAGGTAGCTGGTGTATGCAGTCTATGAAATGAAGTGTGCTCATTCCACATTTGAAGAAAAGTAGGTGCAATGAAATAGCTGTTGTTATTATTAGCCTTTTAAAATAGAATTTATGTGTTTGCATTAAAGAAAGCATGACTTCTGGATATATCAGCCTCAAGCCTTTCAATAGTGATGAGGAAGATCAATGCATAACAATTTCTGTGTCAAAAAGCACACACGTCATAAAATATCTGGAAATTACTTAACTGGAACAGAGTTAAAATACTGCTGAATTGTCTGCATTTTTAACATTTATTTTGGTTTTTTTCAAACACATACTTATCAGCTTCTGAAACACAAAGCTTTCTGTCAAGCTACTCTTCTCCAGTGCTCTCCGTAGACAAAAATCCCAATTTTTTGTTCAGTACTGGATCTGGATGTTCCTAAACTTCCCTAGGCCTGAAGACAATCCAGCAAGTGCTCGGGTTAGGCTCTGAGAAATCCTCTTGGCATGAGAATACTGTAACATCCTGAGATTCTGCCACCCAGTCAGCCCCTGTTGATTGCTGTCCCTTTTGGCACATGTGCCCCAGAACTTCAGCCAAAATACTTACAGCTTAAGGGAGAAAGGAACAGGGGAAAGACAAAAGAAAATGCTTTATAAGAAGAATAACTTTAGTTCAGAATTCCAAAACAAATCTACTCTTTTACTTCTGTTTAGAGAAAACATAAAAATTAAGGCATCTCTTCAGAAATGGATTTGGATTAGGGTATCCTGCAAAGTCTTAACCCTCCTACAACTATTTGCTTTGTCTTCTTATGGATGGAGTCCCCCATCTCTGCTGGAGGTTAGCATGCTGTGTTGCAAGGGAGCAGATCTTGCCATATCCTTCATCAAGTTCTGACCTCTTCTCCTGTGTGAGTTTCTCTCATATCTAAGCCCAAGACACACTCTTCAGCTCATTACCAATGAGAAGACTTTTCCTCTGTATATCTGCCCTGTCTTTATACCTCATCACAGTCTACAACTTCCTTGTGAGGGGACAAGGAGGAGCAGGCACTGATCTCTTCTCTCTGGTGACCAGTGACAAGATTGGAGGGAACAGCCCCAAGCTGTGCCAGGGGAGGGTTAGGTTGGCTATTAGGAAAAGGTTCTTCCTCCTTAGGGTGGCTGGGCACTGGAACAGGGTCCTCAGGGAAGTGGTCACAGCACCAAGTCTGGCAGAGTTCAAGAAGCATTTGGACAATGCTCTCAGGCACATGGTGTGACTCTTGGGGATGGTCCTGTGGAGGAGCAGGAGTTGGACTTGATGATCCTGATGGGGCCCTTCCAACTCAACATATTCTGTGATTCAGTAAGCACCTATCACTGGTAGAGTGAAGCCATCAGGCTCAATGGACCTTTGGGCTGCCCCAGATCCTTGCCAATTTTCGGGCTGCTTCTATGAGGCAGTGAGCTGGAGAGCCATACATCTCCAGCACTGTTCCTCAAGCAACTAGTTTTCACACTACCCATACTAGTAACCTGGACTCGTGCTATCTTCAAATCTCATCTCTGATTACAAAAGGACACCCCAAATCTCACTTCAGGATTGTCTGCGTGTAGGCTGGTAACATAAGCAATCGGCAACTTTGGACTGGAGGTCAGCCTTAGGTTTGTGCTTAAGAATTTGCATATACTACAGATGTGCCCCTCCAGCTCTCCCTGACCCATGCCTGTGGCAGGCTCAGCCTGGTTTCCTTATTCTGTTTTCAGTGATTTTTCACTTCAGAAACCTCAAGCCCCACACAGAGGCACCCTTTTGCTTATGTCAGGCCATCCTCAAAGACAGCACTCCAAAGCTTAGAATCGTCACAAATGATATGCTTACCCCTTATTATCTAAGTCTAAAGACAAAAGCAGGTAATGTGCTGTAGGCAACAGTCCCCAGTTCTGTAACTGCACAGAGTGTGGATAGCAGGTTATATGAGGATATGGGTAATCAGGCTCACAATTGAAACAGGTCCCCAGAGTAGAACATTGCCCAGCTGGGCTCAAAAAGGACATCCCTGCCACACAAGCAACTAAAGTTCCTCAGAGGGCTTAGTGAAGAATTGGGAGAGTTTGCAAGGATTAGGTAAGCATCTACAGTCTGTCAACTAAACACAGAGACAGAAAGAGAAGCCCTTTGGAATTAATCTTGGGAAAAGTAGATTAAACATGGTTTTCTTGCATTTCCCTCCACCCCTATCTTAACAAATTTTGACAGAGGGATGGGGTGCAGCTGGTTGAGCATGTAAATAATCGCTGCTCATTTTTATCCTACCTTCGTTTGTGCTAAAAACTGATTTTAAACTGGCAAACCAAGACTCCTGCCACCCAAGCAGAAGCGGCAATCTTCCCACCACAAGGAATCTTTCTGGAATATGCTAACCATGCCTCCTACCACAGAAGTACAGTTCCTTCAAAGCATCCCAAGTAATAACTACATGCACTCCTGATCAGTCTAGAAAATGGTCACTCAGGGATCTCTGTACAAGTGTCTCCTAGGGGCAAGCAAGCACAGGTAAACTCCTTGGCAGAAGCATGATGACTGGGGAAATATACTTGAAATTTGTGCAAAAATATTCCACCTTGAAAGGGCAGCCATCAGTTTCTAAGGGCTGACAGCTCTAACGATCCAAGAAAAACACAACATAGCCCTTAATTGCTGGACTTCACTTACACCACAGTCTGTATTATGCAATCTGCAAGAGCAATTCTGTAACCTCCAACTGAAACCATAGGCTGTATGAACCCCGATGTCTTTGAAATCATGCTCCAGATTGCAAATGCATTTAGGATTTTTTCACAGTGAGCATAAGAGTAGAAAAATGTAGGAAATCAAGGAAGTTGTGTTTATATCAACTAGTTGCCAAGAATAAGTGGGCGATATTTTATAGGTGGCCTGCTCCTCAAGCTTAATTGATGATTGATTATATGTGGGGAATAAAAACCATTCACTCCAGCAGCGCTTTGTTTCTGTAGAGCTGACAGGGGCGAGAAGTAACAATTGCTCAGCACAGTGAGGGCTGAAGAGCTCCTCTGCTGCTGAACAAAGCCAAGCTGCGGGGTGACAGATGGCAGATGAGATTCACCATAGGCCATGAAGAGGCCATACTCATTGCTGGCATTCCCCACCCCTTCAGCTCTGCTGGCTGCTCCAGAAGGTGGGTCAGTGGGACTGTGACCCTAAGCCAACCTCCTTTTTCTCTTCTGGAGAAACAGCTAGTAACTAAATGCCATCCCAACATATCCTGTGATTGAAAGCGTGGCTGCAGTTCCCAGTGCTTGGCCATTTGTGCACAGGAGAGACACTTCAGTGCTTTCCTTCAGTGCAGTGTTCATGGCAATCATTTGCACATATCCGTATCACTAAAGCTGCTGATGTTTTCAGTTTCACAGCTGGCAACTGTAAGAATGGATGCACCTTTCCAGGCAGCTTCTCCTTGACCTCCCTACATGGATGACTTCCTTTGCCCATGGCCAGTTTTCTTACAACCTCTTTTATACATATAACAACCCTTTTTATTACATCTACATGGGGGGATGCAAGGGCCACTGGTGAAAAGCTTAACAGAAAAATAAACCTGGAAAAGCAGAAAATCATTTCTGGAATTTCCTCTCAAACAGTAACTCCTCTTAAAAAGAAGGTCCCAGGAAGTCTAAAGAAAAGCTTCTTAAATTCAGTTTTTAATTAATTTCCTCTTCTCCCATGGTAGAAAAAAATACCAACAAAATCCAATCACCTCTAAGGCTCTATCCTATGTAACTCAGAGAAACTAGGAAGACTCTCAAGCTCCCAAGGTTCAGCATCCAGAGACACTGTCATCACCTTGGGAGATGACAGGATTGACACCAGCCTCCCCTCAGCAAGAGACGACTGCTGTGTCATCCAGAGAAGGGCAATGGAGCTGATGAAAAGTCTGGAGCACAAGTCCTGTGAGAGGCACCTGAGGGGGCTGGGGTTGCTCAGCCTGGAGAGGAGGAGGCTCAGGGGGGACCTTCTCACTCTCTACAAGCACCTGAAAGGAGGCTGTAGCCAGGTGGGGGTCAGGCTCTTCTCCCAGGCAACCAGCGACAGGACAAGAGGACATCAACTTAAGCTGCACCAGGGGAAGTTTAGATGGGACTTTAGGAAGAATTTCTTCACAGGAAGGGCGATCAGACACTGGAATGGGCTGTCCGAGTCCCCGTCCCTGGAGGTGTTTCAGGAAAGACTGGTCGTGGCACTCAGTGCCCTGGTCCAGCTGACAATGGTGGTGATTGCCACGGGCTGGACCCGATGATCTCAGAGGGCTTTTCCAACCTAGTTGATTCTGAGATTCCTTGATTTCGACCCCCCCCCCCACAGGAAAAATCCAAACAAACCAGTGCAAAGGTGAAATCTGTTTTTTTCTACAAATCTCCAGAGCAGTTCTGTCGCCCCAGACACGCTGCAAGTCCCAGCGCTGCGTACTCAAAACAGCAGGCCTGCTTTCAGCGCTGTCCTTCCTGAGACAGGAGGCCGCGCCGGGGGTATCCTGCTGACCGGGTGGCCACTGTGAATGCAAGTCGAGGTGTGACCCACCGCTCTCCCGACAGGGCTGGATTTCAGCAACGCCGCGGAGGGAGAAGCGGCGCCGGCCCCCACACACTCAGCGGGGGGAGCAGCGCGCAGGCGCGGCCCCGCNCGCCGCTGGGGCGCGGGGCCGCGCGCGCAGGTGAGAGCCGGGCGGGCGCTGAGGGGCCGGGGTTCGCGTCCCGCCGGGAATGTCCCCGCTGGGAATGTCCCCAAAGTGGGGACATTGCCTGGGAGGCCCCGGTGTGGTGCTGCCTCTGCTCCTGGGCCGGCGGGGCTGCCTGGGGAGTGTCGAGGGCTGGTGGCGCGTGCAAGTCGTCCTTTCCGTGAGCTGCGTTTGTTTCCTTTGATGTGTGAAGCAGAAGCTTGATTAAGCCAAGAATTAACAGAGCGGTATATAGAGCAAAGCCAGCGCCGAAGATGGCAGGTTTTGGGTTGATCATTTTGAATGATAAACTTAAAACACGAGAAGTTCCCCTTCAACATGAAGAAGAACTTATTTACATAGGTGTTGGCAGGGACAGGAGTCTCCTTCCCTGGGGACATTCCAAACCCACCTGGAAGCATTCCTGTGTTCCTGCTCCAGGTGACCTTGCCTTGGCAGGGGGGTTGGACTGGATGATCTCCAGAGGTTTCTTCCAGCCCTGACAATGATGTGATTCTGTGAATGGTGTTCGGTCAGCAGGTGAGTAGATAATGGAGCATAGAATCACAGAAAGATTTGGGCTGAAAAGGACCTTAAAGACCATGTGGGTCCAGTTCCCTCTAGGCCAGGTTGCACAGGGCAAGTCTCTGAATACCTGCAGTGGAGAGAGGAACGTGCTCCACAAGTAAGGTAACTTCTGATTAAACAGAATCATTTTGTTTTTGGAGTAGGGGTGTTCAGCTGAGTGCCATTTAATTAAAAAGCTTAGATTCTGTCAGTATTGGTGCTGTAGTATTTGATACACCTGTATATATATTTAACCTGTGACCACTAAGTGGATAAAAATGCCTGCTGGTAACACTTTCAAGTTACAAAGTAATTTAGGATAATATGGACTGAAGAACTGTTGGTGACTGAACTAGACCAAACCATGGGATAACAGAAGAAAGATGCAGTAAAGAAATGAAATGTAGTACTGCAAGGAGCAATTGGAGCTGTCTGTATTGGTTACATCTAGATTAACTTTACCCATTAGGGATAAAGACCTGTTGCCCATGTGGGTAGTTCTTTATGCAGTCAGGAATACGTGCTCTTAAGGTGTGCAAGGAATGACAAAGAGAATAAAGCTGAAAATATTCTAATACTTGATTTCATTCTCAGTTGGAATAGTTTGTGTTGCTTTGGTTATCTAGTGTCAAAAGTATGATCATGACAGTAACTTGGTTTTCCTGGCGAGGCACATCCTTGGATTTTAGCCAAAAATGATTTGTATTGTAAATGAGTGTTCTCAAAGGAAGTCACAGAGGAAGGTAGGACTGGAAGGGGCCTTGGGGGTTCATTTATCTATTCCTCTTGCCCCCATAGAGGGGATCAGTACCTATGCTTGTGGCTATACACAAGTTGTGTAGCTGTCTGTGAACCAAAGAATATGGAGAGAACTAAGGGAGACCAGGGCCCAGAAACCTTAGAAACTCTTCTTTCCATTAGGTGTAGTTAGCCTGTGGTACTATTTAGTGAGAATGTTCAGCATGGTAAGCATCTATGTGAATACAAAAAGCAAGTTGAGAAACTTGGAAGAAAATTCCACTGGGCACTATTGAAAAAGAAGATACTGGCATGCCTGAACTGCAGATTGCTGGAAACCAGGCAAGTGCCATGGGAAAATTATCACTACCTGTTTGTTCTGTCCTTGTGCCTCTGATACAGGTTGTGTTTGAGAACAGGGTCTAAGTTGATGTATCTATGTTCTGACCTACTATAGCAATTTCTTACATTAAACACTTACCTATCCTGACTGTTTGGAAATTTTTTTATCATGCTTGTCCTAAAAATCCCTTGCAGTTGTTTAGTTCATTACTTCTTGTCTGTCTTAGTGGGGGAAAATGTTTAATTTCTTAAAGTTTTTTGCATTGAGAAGCAAAATGGAAGAGGAACTTTGTAATTCCAGTTCCCTTAGCATTGACTGAGCAACAGGTATAGTTTCCTATTCTTCCAATAAGCAAATGGCAGAGATGTAGTGCTGTTTATAAAGAAAAAAGGATCTAGCTTAGTTACTGTCTATCATTCACTCCAGTGTGATTGAATAGCTATCCTCAGCAGAAGAGTTTGGAGTTCCTATTTAATTTGATTGGGTTGAGTACCTTATCTAAATCTCTGTAGATATTATATGTACTGATATCAGAAAGAGATGATGGTACTTTGGTGATGGATGTTCAGAGCTACATACTTGAAATGTAAGAGAAGCCTTTTATGCAGTTGTTAACTAAGATACAATGAAAAGCCTCCTAATTAGTACCTGAAAACCTGACCCTAAAAACAACCAGATCTGAATTCTGTTCCCTGTTATACACATCTGACTTTTACCATGCATCGATACATTTAGAACTATTTTTTACTTCTCCAGTGTACAGCAAAGCTTAGTATGTAGATTTGGTCAAACATGCACAGAAAGTAGGTTTTCTGAGCAGGTGAGATGCAGTTCTATGGTTGCCAGCCAAGGGACTTAATTTTTAAAGAAAAGTTTCTTCTGATGAAATACTTTGTGAAATCAGATATAAAAAATAGCATCAAATCACTTATGCATATTTGCTGACATCATGTGATGCTTTCCAATGTGTTTTGCAAAATGCTTCTGAGCCATAAACCTAATATGGGTTCACATAATTAGTTTGTAGGCCAACTGAAATCTAAGATTATATCAATGTTGTTTTAAATAAATCAATTTAAACACATTTTTGTGAAACAGCACTCTAGAAATCCAAAACTCACTTATTGAGAAAAAAGCAATCCTTTAGAAATTGGGATGCCTTTGAGCATTTATATTCTGTATAATTGCTATGTAGAAAATGTTTTTTCTTGTGCAACAAGTAAACAGAGGACTTGCATGTCTGCTGGGTTCAGTAGCAGCAGCTGTGCCAGTTGGTGGAGTATTGGACACTGGGCAGCTTTAGTGCTGCATACTGATGTAGTTATACAGCTCCAGTTCCACATCTCTGAGCAAAGTCCTATCCCAGAGATAACTTCTTGGTACTAATTTGTTTGTGCACTGTGTGGTTTTTGAAAAGGAGGTGGTTGAAGTCTGCCAGCTTAGAGCATGGAAGAATCATGAAAAGGGTGCAGCAGTATGTGTGCCCTGTCATTTGGTGTCATCTTCTTTCTCTCTAACTGTGTCTTCTTGTAAAACTAACAACTTTTGGACTTGAATTTAAATCTCTTGACTCCGGTCCACCTTTCCTTCCAATCCAAAAGTACAGGAAGCTTGACTTCTCTGTTAGTTGGGTTGGTTTATACCCGTGTAACTCCAGTGAAGCAAAATGAACAGGATGAGTAAACAGACAGTCCTAGTTACTTCTCTTCTTGGAAGAAAATAGGCCAGAGAAGTTGAAGTTGTCTGAAAATGCTAATTTTTTTTTCATAAGACAAATTTAACATAAGCTGTTTTTTTATAAGTTTATGGTCTCCCTGTAAAATCAGGATTTGCCAAACAGTTTTAATTCTAGGTTGCTCAGAAAGGAGTTGGGAATGAAGGGTTAATCACAATGAGTTGTGTCCAGAAGTAAAGGGTTTCCCTTCTCCCATGTTCTGGTGGAAGAGCATATTATTTCATGAACATTGTTAATAAGCATTGCTATTATTTTAAAAATGGTGAGGCTACTGTCTTCTGTAATGCTTTATGAAACGTGTGAAAAGTAAATGCAAACCTCTGTGGTTTCCTCCACAAAGTAGAGGAGCATGCTTTCTTGTTTGACTGAAATGCCAGAAACATTTAGCTGTGCTTTGCAGTTTCTGCCTGTGCCACCCATGAAATAGTGCTCTTATCCCAGAAGAGGCACCCAATACAATAGATTTTAATTTACATAAGAGGCTGTTTTCTAATTATGAACAGTTTGTGTGTCCAGGGACTTTTGATTAGTGACGAATTGAAACTAGAGAAGAATATGAATAGCTTGAGGGAAGAAGGACAAAAATGAGAAAATTACAATAGAAATTGACAGGAATAAGATGAAAGCAATCTCTTTTAAAGTATTCTGTGTAAAGCATACCAGAGAGAAAGCTATTTTGGGCCAAGTAATAAGGAATCATATGTTCATTAACAAGAATTACAAATAATTAGTTACTATTAAGACAAGTTAGACAGAAGATGAATTGAATTCTTTCCTGAGGAGTGACTTGGAGAGAAGAATAGGGAATACATGGAGATACCTTTGCTTTCCTCACTGCTTTATAAGGAAATCACCAGAGCCTTGCCTGTGGAAAATGTGTACATTTAAAATTTTGATTATTTTTCTTTTAATTCTGTGTATGTCAGTGTTTCCTCTCAGGAAACATGAATATTAAAAAGAAAAGAAAAACAAAGAGACAAACCAGGGCTAGAGCTGCATGCAATATATATAAGCTGTGGAGAGTATGAAGCAGCAATAGGCTCTTCAGCACTAAATTCTACCTTAGACCTGTTTTAAAATCTTTTCTAGCAGAGGTATATGTTACTTTCCTGAGGTTCATACCCTGAGGGGCAAATCTTTGTCAGGTAAAAGTATAGATGGTCAGTCTTTTTTGACTCATGTGATCTTATTCAAAGATTACTTTATCTTCTATATCAAACTTGATTGAATTCATAGGACCTATATTTCAGCCCAGGCATGGGCTATATACAGGTTAAAGCAGCATATTGTAGTCTTCATTTCAAATTGAAATTTCAAGTAGAGTTGTTATGTTTTGTATATTGAACACTTACACAGGCATGAATGGGTAAATTGGTCATGAATAGCTTTACATATGTGCACCAAATTAGATGAGTTGGATCAGTCCATCCTGGACTGCCAGATGTCCAAAATACCAACTGGGCTCTGTGAAACTACAAAGAAAAGCTGTATTTCATTTCCTGTTAAGTGTAGGATTTGACCATATAATGCAGAACACCTAAAGCTTCTTGTCACAGGAGAAGTTCTTGTAAGCTAACTGATGTTGCTAACAGAAGGTACAAGTTTGATCTGCTTTCCTGTTTGCCGTGCAAATACATTTATGTAATCTTGTTTTGATGAGACATGTTTGTATTGTTGTGGTTATAACTGGGTTTTGAGATTATTGTTGTATTTGTGTTAGTTGCTGGAAGGTAGCAAGTGTTTTATTTTATTTATAATAGCTGAACTCGGGTGAAATCCATCAAAATGCTTGGCATGTCTAAATTGTGCTCTGAAGAAGACAATTCTCAAGACTTGGAGAACTTTGAATAATTTCGAATACTACCTTTGTTCTGTTTCTTGTAATCAGAACCCTAACTAGTTCACATTGCTGCGTGTATTTGGTTTTTAATGTTTTGCTAAAGGTAGAGTGAGGCTGCAGCTCCCAGACCATCGGGCAATTTCATAGTTTGCTCAAGGAAATGAAGGTAAAGAAAGGACTCCCCCTCTACTTTCTTCTTCCCAGTTGGATGTTTCAGCCACCTTCTTGTTCAGCTTTGGCAATTCTCAAAGTGATCTCTGAACTGCTCAGACATACCAGCTTGGCTGAGAATTGCCTGCTTGTTGGGATGAAGCAGAAGTTAGTGTTCTGCCACATGCAGGCAGCTGGGTTGGCTTGCAGAGGAGTCCTGTGCCAGAGCTGGCACAGGGCAAGTAACGGGAGTGGAGGAAAGAATGCTGGCAGGAGCGAGCTGTGAGATGGGCGCTCTGCCTTGCGAGGCTGCACTGTCTCCTCACAAAGCCTAGCCGTGGCATGTTGAGGGGATGGGGTGAAGTCTTTCAGGGTACTATGTGATGTACAAAACTTGGCATTTTTCTGAATCAGAAGTGATACTTTTTCTGTCTTTGCTTTTCTGTCTCACATTGCTTTCTTTCTTGTGATTTCCTCCCTCCCCCCACCCACAGACGACCACACAAATAATCAGTTCTCATTCAGTTCACAGAATAATTAAGCTGCAGAGGACTTTAATACTAATGTTGGAGAGCCAAAATAGTGCATAATATTGACACTAGGCCAGAATTGAGACATTACAGCTCTGTCATTGTAGCTCCTGTTGGTCTGGCAGAGAGTGTCAGTGAAATTAGTCATCTTAACAGCTGATTGTCGTGATAGAAGTAAGACCAAACCTGTGTGCTGCAAAGATCAGAAGGTAACTGCCCTCCCAGTTATGACCTGTGCTGGTACAATGCTCAGGAGTATTGGCTGCTGGACTACCCTACTAGTTCTCTAACTGGTCTACCCGAGACAGTGAACTAGTTTAAGAACCATTCTGGCACCACAAACAAGGAAGGAGCAGCTTTGGCCTTTCCAGAGCTTTTAGCAGTTTTTGATCAGTGGCTTCTGAAAAGCCACTAGGGAGCTGCCCCGCATATTCTTATCATACTTTGTTGCAGGATGCCTTTAGGTGAAGGTAAAACCTGCTTATTTGCTGATGGATTTTTGTTTTCTTTTTTGATGGGATCTGTTGATCAGTGCTGTTTCTTGCTTTTGCAGGATGTTCCTGACTTAGGATAGACTATGTTTCTTTCCATCAAAAAAATCTTCTAAATTAATTGCAATATGTGAAAATGTAGATTTTAGAATGTGTTTATCTGTTCATGGACATTAAACCATTGGAAGAAAATGGTTTAATGAGTAATACTGCTTTTCATAACTTATTCCTGTGATGTGTTGAATCTTGTTGTAGGTATTAATAGCTTGCTGTAGTATTCATGTATTCATTTTATTCATCTTATTTCGAGCTCACTATGCCAGAAATGCAAAATAAATATCTCACCTTTTTTTGTTGTTTGTTTTTTTTTTATTTTTTTGTTAGACACTAAGGCTGATCTGTACCACCACTACAGCAGTGCAGAAGAAAAATGCAGGAGCCTCAGGACCTGAAAAATACACAGAGGCATTTATTAAAAAACAGATTGAAGAGTTCAACATAGGAAAGAGACATTTAGCCAACATGATGGGAGAAGATCCAGAAACTTTTACCCAAGAGGATATTGATGTAAGTACAGTTACTCTGTTGGAGAAGTAATTTACTGTAGAGTTTCAGATATTGAAAGCACTTTGCTTCAGCATGAGCCCTCTCAGCTCTCTGCGAATTTTAATCAAACTGTCAGAATAAGCAAGAATTCTACTATACATTGCAAACATTGCAACTGTGATTGTGAGTAGACATTCTACTTCTGCTACCATGTGAGGTCAGACGTACCAGTGTAGAGCTGTATACTATATCTTGTTAAAGCACAGTAGGTCTTTTTTTAAAGTGCTAATGGATAATCCCCTTTATCTGAGGTTGTAAGAGGCACTGTAAAGGTTTATGTAGCATTTCAAAACGTTTACTCATAATTTGACCTGCTGTGTATATTTAGGGTTTTCTCGTATGATACTGTGGTTACTGGTAACATATATTAGAATTTATAGGATATTTTATAACCAATACACTGGTTTAGCTTGAGGATTTTAATGTAGATGTGAATTTAAGCTCATATCAATATCTACAAACATACTGTTTTATTGTCATTCCCTCTCATGACTGGCAGATGGGTGGCCTCCTCTTTAACTCTGTCATTTAGGCTCATGTAAAGATAAGCTCCCTTTCGCTCGGAAAAATGTTTTGTTGCATGAATTTTTCTTTTTTTTTCTGTTTATTTTTTTTTAATGTCTGACCTGACCTTCACTTCTGTCATATCTGTCTTATTTTATTGTACATCAGAGGTAGGAAGGAGAGATTTGGTGACATTCACTCTTAGGTGAAGCTGTGTGAAGTCTCATGGCTGAAGTTTTCTTTGCACAGCAGCAACACTCCTGCTGTAGCCAAGGCAGCCCAGTGTGCCAGTAGAGCCCTTAGGATAGAGGTAGTGATGTGTAAGTGCAAAGCAAGAAGTGTCCATGGTTTAGTTTTCTTTCAGGGCAAGGAGATTTGTTTGTTGCCTCTCTCATTGGCAAAATTCTGTCTGCATGGCTGTGTCCATTTGAGAGGTCTTGGAAGTCTGCTTATGCCAAGAAATAACCTGTAGGTAGTGATACAGGCTCATTTCAAACGTGTTTGACAGGCTTCAAAACTAAGTTCTAAAAATAGGCAGCAAGGTTAAGTGATGCAGAGTAATCGCCTGTTGAGAAAAAGGCTGAAATGAGGCTTGAGTTTTATCAGGTATCAGAAAATCCATAGAGGCAGCTTGAGTTCAGGTCACAAATCCATAGGAAATCAAGCTTTGTGAGTGCACCAATACTTCATCTACTTCCATGCAGAGATGTAGGAATCACTCTGCCCTATTACAAACAAGTGCCAGTGCAGACACCCTGCCAGTCTCAGTGTAAGTGGGCAAAGTCGACAGTAAAGGTATTCACTGAGGTCAGCACTAATACCAGGCTGTTTCTTTACATTGGCTATTTTATTTCTCTGCAAACTATAAAATTTTCTTTCCATGTACTTTCAGGTGTTTTTTTTCTTATCTTAAATGATCTTTATTTTTTTGAGTTACTTTCTTGTAAACTAAACATGAACCAATCTACTACCGGAATACCTCCCATGTTAATACAGTACAATGATGATGCTGATAGTTCAGTTTGACTGAAAGGTTAATGGTAGGAGAATGCATTAATCTGTAGTCTGGCTTCCTTCCTTCCTTGACAAGGTCTAGAGGGAAGGCTTCTAGAAAGCAAGACTGCAAGAAGTGCAAAATGACCGTATCTATGTAGTGTTTTCTTCTCTATAAATCCACAGCACTACGATCAGTTGCACAACATTAACTAAGCTCCACCATTAGTAAAAGCAGATACATTCTGGAAATTAGCTTTTACAAATGCAGTGCAGGTGACAAGTATGGGACTGCTTTGCAGACTATTTCTGAAATGATGGAGAAGTGGAGCCAAAAGAGTAGTGTTTTGTTTGGTGATACCAAGTATCTGCAGTTTGATTTCTTCATATTCCATCAGGTGTTGGAAAATAATTAGAGTGTGTAATAGTGTCTGCTATGCATAATTAAATTTCTGTTATAAAAATATAAAAGCTCCTTAAGCACTGGCAGGAGAATTACTAAGCTTTGCATTTTGAACAGCAATAATTCTTTCTGATGAGTAGTTATATACCTCCATGTCTTCTGCTGTTAATCAGTCTTTGCAGTGTATTTCAAAAGTAGACATCCTAGGATTCTGTCCTTCACTGGAGTTTTAGGTAGAGTTTAATAAAAGCTAAACCTTGTGAAATTTTAAAACAGGAAAATAAGTTGACTTACTTGCTAATCCTCAGATGTTAAGGAAGCAGAATTGCCTCTTATTGGTACTTTTATTTAGGAATGAAAAGTTAAGCTGTGCATTACAACAGTATTTCTGGAGGAGAAAAAATCCAGCAAATTGATATATAACTCTGCACAAGTCTACCAATTGCTTTTTAATTGGTATTATAGACCTCACTCTGAAGCTAGGATGTTTTATTCTCCTATGTGTGAATATGTGCTATGAAGTTTTTCTAATTGATTTGCTTTGCCCATTCCATTTGATGTATCATTTTTCACAATATTTCATAATTTGTGCTCATTTCTAATGAACAGAGTCGTTAGGACAGGCATGTCTAAGTACAACTGACAGCTAACATTAGGTGCCAGATGCAGTTTATAAAGCTATGTAGAACTGCAGAGAACAGTTTAAATAAATTAGCACCTGTACATTAGTCTCACTTGCTGGTAATTTATAAGCGAATCAGTAGAGATGACATTTAGGTAAGTCATTGATCAAGTTAACAGCTGCATACCCACTGCCCAGCTGGGATACCTAATTAATAGAGATTGCAGTCCTGACCTAGTGCTTTTCCCCGTTTGAGTCTGTAATCCTTTTATTTTGTGATTTAACTTTTAACTTACAGTTGTAGTAAACAGCCCACAGTCATTTTCCACTGTCAGTTCTGTGATATTCCACTTTAAAGCCCAGAAATCTAAGTAAGATTAATACAAGAAGAGTGTCTTAAGCTTCATGACCTATTTATATGCCAGTATTTTTATTCATTTTTATGCGGTCACTAAATGCTCTCTCAGATACGAGCTCATCATAAAGCAATACTCTTTCCCTGTAAGAGTTAGTGAAACTCAAAAGCTAAATATCTGTGTTCATTTTTGCTTGTTGTCTGTCTTATCACCTAATAGATCGTTGTCAAGCAGATGGAATAATTTGAACATAAAATATATGTTTTCCTCTACTAGCATTTATACTGTTGGAAAAATACCGGTAAAATGGTTAACTGTGAAAATATTAAATGTTGAAAAACTTAATTCCTCGTAAGGTTTCTTTCAAAAAATTAAGGCTTCTTTCATGAAAAATTGCTTGTATTTAGTTGCTTTTAAAGGTGACTCGACACATCTCATTTCTAAATAATGTTCAAATTTTAGTACGCAGAGTATTAGAAATGAATGAATATTGGCAAATGTGAAATGTCAGAAATGTTATTTAGAACAAAATGTGTTTCTGAACTGTCTGTTGTCTGAAAGAAGAGTGTCTTGTCCAGCATTGTCCTTACAAGAAATAATGGATTTTGGATTTATTTAAGTAGTTGAAGCTAGACTGCTTTTTTCAACTCATTTTAATTTTTTTCCCAGTGGAAGCAAACTCTGCATCAGTATTTTTTTTACTTCTGCATCAATCTGAGCTGATGACTGCTGTATTTTTTTTTTTTTTTACTTTTTCTGATTCTGTTCCATATTTTGAACAACTGAAATGAAGATAGAAATAAAGACTGTTTCTTTCAACAGATTTTTTGGGTTTTGTTTTGCTCTGCAAGCTCACGACAAGACATTAATTTTCATTTTGAAAGTGATTACCTAATATAAAAGTAATTTAATACTAAAAAAAGGTGGGGTTTTTCATATAACGATGACAGTGGATTGTTCTGCTTGTTTTGGTTTTTTTTCAAGTGACAGAGTTAAAATGGTATGTCACTTTGGACTTGAAACTTGTACAAGCTACAATTCAGTTTTAGATAAGTGGTGATGGGGTGATTTCAATAAATTTTAGTAGTTAATTGCTAGAGGAGGGGTTTGTTTTGCAATATAAACTTGTATCACTTTTTTTGGTGGAGGGGATTGTGGTTTGTTTTGTACTTAACCTTTTCTGTCTTGTTAAATAAAAAAGAAATATTTTGGAGTTAATATTTTGTGTCCCATTTTTGTTTCATTCATTCCTGGGTTTACCCCAGATATTCTGGATTTTGGGTGCTGAAAACTGTTAAAGAATACTGCTAGTGTGGTTAGAAGGAAAACAGCTGTTCCAGAAAACATCTCAGTCTGAGAAGTGATGAAGTACAGTGACTAAATGATGTGATTCAAGAGGCTCAGTTTAAGAAGCAAAGTGGCTCTCGTGTGATCAAGTTGAGGAGTAGAAGCTGAAACAGCTTTTGCTCAGGTGTTTCATTAAAATGTTATGGCATAAAGTGTCACTTCTCACTTCAGTGTTTTGATGATTAAAATTTCGTGTATATTTAAAAAGGAATGAGCTGGATTCTTGAGCCTGCTGCCAAAAAGGGTGCTGCTGCAAAGGAGCCCCCAGGGTAGAGGTGGTGTTTGTTTTGGTTTTTAAATTTTTTTTCTTCTTTCCTTTTCCCTAAAATACCTTTCTTTGCTGGATGTTACTTAGATAACTATCTTTGCACACATTTTGAGCAATGGGAATTAGTGGAATGTTTTGTGTTTGAGCTTCAATAAAAATGGGCACGATCAATTGAAGAACTGAACTGTTGAAGTCTCCTATTCCAATATGACTCAATCAACTCTATTTGAATTAAAGTATTGAATTCCTAGTTTCTCAAGAAATTGAAAAAAAAAAAAGCAAAAGAAAAAGTACTGACTCTTACTGACCCAGCTGAACTTATTTGATTCAGTTAGTGTCTGATGTGTGAGAAAGTGAGCAAACAAAACTCCTTGGCTTGTAGGGAGGTGGTAGGAAGGGAAGGAGGACCAGACATCAGGATGTGCAACATCCACAGGGATGAGGAAAGGTGAGGGTGTGGCAGGTACTCTGAATTTGCACAACATACACATACATTGCTGGACACACTATTTAATTAACTGTTTTGCATGTTTGAAGGACTGCCAGATTTTTTGTGTTTCTCTGGTTTTTCTTAATAGGGATGGAAGGTTGTACTTGTTATTCCAATTGGCTTGAATTCAAACTTAAAGCTGCAAGCAAAAGACATTTTGGTGCTGTGGGCTGTGTAT
>VZTT01073227.1:0-14664 GCA_013400855.1 Buphagus erythrorhynchus
GTGACTTTTATTAGAGAGAACCATGGGCTTGGCTGAACATACATATTAATTTTAGCAAGTACAAAAAGGAGAAGCACTTAATGAGTTGAAGGATGTGAGCTTTCAATTGAAATTCATCTGAACAGGAATCCTTAAGATCAGACACTTTAAAGGAGATATTATTCATTATTTAATGCAGTGTCCTGAGGCTGCAGCCAGTTTGACCCAGTTGTGCCAGGTATGGTAAGGAATGAAAATCTGTGCCCTGAGGAGCTGACATGTTTGCATTAGAATCTTGAGTAGGGTATGGGTGCATTTACATACTTTTTTTTTACTTTTAAAATCACTGCCTGTCCTACAGTCACCTGAAATCAGACTTGAAAGGTTAGAAATTGTTTGTGGGAGCAGCTTTTTGGTAAATTTTCATGTCTTTAAAAATATTTATAGTTCTGGATCATCAAGTGGAAAATGTTGGAGCCATGCAATTGCTAATATGGATATGATAAAGAA
Source organism: Buphagus erythrorhynchus (assembly GCA_013400855.1). Taxonomy (NCBI): domain Eukaryota; kingdom Metazoa; phylum Chordata; class Aves; order Passeriformes; family Sturnidae; genus Buphagus; species Buphagus erythrorhynchus. The sequence goes on from VZTT01073227.1 coordinate 490, forward strand.
GAGTAAAGTGTAAAGTGAAAAGTGAAGTGTATAGAATCAGTTCACTAATAGTGAAAGTCTTGGAACAGGGATGGGTATGTGCATGGAAGCTGTTACATGCCTAACACTCTATACATTTGACTTTATATAGCTTGAAAGAAGCTGGCTTTGAGTGCTTGTATTATCTAACAATTCAGCTGTGGCTTTGTCTCCACCTGGAATGATTTAGAGTTCCTTTAATGTATTAGTCTAGCACAGACTGAAGTTAGGCAAGTTGCCAAAAGGCACCTCAGGTGCTTCCTGCCTTGCTAATAATGCAATGCTGCTCTTGGCATCCAGTTGCTGCTCTCCCCCTCTCCAGATAAGGCACTGCCTCTTGGCACAAGCTGGTTCTGGTTCCTGTGCAGTGAATGTCTTCACAGTAATATGAATTTTTCTCACAAACATAGCTGAAAATGTTTTAATGGGATATTAAAACAAAATATCCCATTTAATTGGATATTAAAACAAAATAAAACAAAATGTGGGTTAGGCTCAAACATTATCTTATGCTTAGGATTCCCTCTGCTCTTTGCCTATCTGCCCACCTACCCACACAGAGGTCATCACAACCTAGTTTTAAAAATATAGTTGTTATAAAACCAAACTAGTGACAGCAGTACAAGGTAATCCTATAAATACATAATCCATCCTAATGTTCTCTCTTTCTCTCTGTTGTGTAAATGGCTATGAACTTCGGTAGGATGTGATGCAACAACCAGAAATTTAAAGATAAATCTCATTCAGTGTAAGGAAACAACAACCTTAATGGCCTTTAAAAACTGAAAACATTAGAAGTCATGCATACAAGTAAAATAATTGTAACCAAGCTGTGATTGGTTCAATTGCAGTGATAAACACAGGTTTATTCTGTGGGAAAGCAAATTTGTCCCTTTTAAAATTAGATTTCAGTGTTGGACTGATGCAAAGTTATGTGGATGCCTTATTGTTTTCAGTTGCACATGAATCAGGAAGTGGTAAGTTTAAGGCAGGCTAAAATAAGTTTCTTGAAACAAATTTTTACTACTATAGTTCATTTTGATTAGTTATGGAGGTTGAAGTGTTCTAAATTCCTGTACAGGCAAGTCTAGAAAAATTTTTTATTTCCATTGCATTTTTCATACCTTCTTTTGGTTAACAAATTCCAAGGCTAAATGCAGAATACATTTATGATTAAGCAAGTAGGTATTTAGTACAAGAAGGAAAACTTAAAATCCCTCTGTCACAATCTTAGGTGCTTTTATATCCTTGTAGTCTGTGGCACTTAGATCCCGGAACAGAAGCATTCATCTCATTACGAGATACAAGTTGCTTGAATTTTGAAGGTCCATTAAGAGAATCCAGTTTGGGCAGCTGACAGAATGCAACTTGTTGGACTTCCTGCAAAGTGAGGAAACAAAGAAGCTTTCCATGCTGATAGGAGATACTTTTTTCCATATGGCTGCTTTTTAAAATCCATTTTTTCACTGCTTGCCTTTCTCCCCACAATTTGATTAAATTGTGGTATTTGGTACACCTAGCTAAGATTGGCTGATTTTCTCACTTTCTTGAGTAGTCCTTCTTTTGCTCACTGTTGTTATATGATAAGTCAGTAACTTAATATTTTGCAGCCACTGTGGCTGATGCCAAAAGTTTCATGCTTCATTTTTTTACAATGAAATAACTATATACAAAGTAAAACTACAGCTTCAGCTGCCAGTGGGAAGCACTTGTTCACTAGGGAAAGTTTGCCAAAGCCTATTTTATTACCTGTGCTTTGGGAGTACTAAAGGAAAGGGAGTAGGAAAAAATCCTTCTTTCCTATTGGTATCAAACTCCTATGAGAAAGAACAGGCAGTGAGAATGCATTACCCCATCTTTTCTTTTTTCTTTCAGGTTTTTGGAAAGGAACTGTACATATTTCTAGAGATATTCTCAGAAAGAACTTGCAGCTTCTGCAACAGAACTAACTGCCCCTTGTCACCTCTTCATTCTGCACAGACTGAACCCTGAAAATGACAACAGTACTTTTGGCATATTTTTTAGTACAGACAAAATGTTTTCAGCAGAAGGTTCTTTCACTTACCATAGATGTTCCCCAGTGCCTTTACTAAATGCTTGTATCTGGAACACGGAGTTCACCCAGGTGGAGGGCTGGTTTTCCCAGCTTGCTGACTTGAGAGATAAAAATTTTGTTGACTGTGTGCTCTTGTTGGCTGCAAATAATTAACAGCAAATAATTAACAGCGCAGAGTTAAGGAGGAGGGCTTTTTTATTAAAGCAATATGCTAACCAAAGTTTGGATGATTGTCTTATTACGTACAGGACCAACTCCAGGGAGTTGGAGGGAGGAGTTTGGGAGACATTTTACTGATTCTCTCTTTTCTCTCTCTCTTTCCTCTAGGAAGATGTTATTAATACTCAGTGTGGCTACGATGCAAGGCAAAAACCAGTAAGCTTTTTTGTTTTTCTTTTCCCCTTCTTAATGTGGTATGTTAAGGATCTGAATCCCTATTGCAAGAGGAGATTATTCTACTGATGATGTAGTTGAATGTAATTATCTCTGTTTTCTTCTGTCTTCTCCTTGGCAGGAAGTTGATCAGCAGATTGTTATCTACACTAAAGGCTGTGTCCCTCAGTTTGAGAAATGGTTGCAGGACAACCTTACCATAGTTGCTGGTATATTCATTGGGATAGCATTACTGCAGGTAAACATCATGTTCCCTGGAATGAGTTGCACAGAAGAATAATAGATAAAGTGAATATATGAGGGGGAGACTGTATATGAGAATGGGAAATGCAGTGCCAGTTGCGTGTTTGTGGGGTTTAGCAGTGGGAACTAAATGTACAAGGCTTTCTTTGTGTTAAGGAATATTTAATTTTTATCCACAGGGATGCATTTTTTTCTTTTCAACTCTCAGCAGGTTGAAGCTAGCACTGTTAGATAAAGCTTATGTAGAGACTTTGAAGCCTGTACAGACCTACTGTTTCCAGTGGTGCTTAAATGAGCAGCAGAGAGCCTTTAGGGTTGTTTTGAAACAAGACTAGAACTCTAAATTAACTGGAACCTGATGCCACCATAAAAATACTGGGGTTACAGGAGTTCTGCAATATTCTTACTTCTTCCAACACTTAATTTAATGTCTACCTCTGTTGTTTCTTTCATAGCTAAGTTCTGTATAACCTAACAAGTTTGTCTGTGTGAAAAGAGTTGTCCAATGCTCCAAATGAATAAACTGTTGTCTCTTCCAGATATTTGGGATATGCTTAGCCCAGAATTTGGTTAGTGACATTGAGGCTGTCAGAGCCAGCTGGTAAAACTGCTGAAGTAACCACAAGAAGACACTGGACAACCGAAACCCTCTGAAACCTCCAGTGTGTCACTCCGACACCAAGCTGTATGGACATGGGTGGCAGGGAAACCTTCTCTCCCAAGTAGTCTCAAGCCTAAGTTCCTGATATTGCAGTGAACTTGTGTTTTTTTGGGGTGGGGGAGAGAAGAGTGGGCTATTGAAAAATCTGCTGCTCACTGACTTTTTTTTTTTTTTCTTCTAAACCACCACTTTGAAAGCTGTTGAGCCGTGAATCTCTACTGTATTCTTGATTTTGAGTAACAAGTGGACACTTTTCTAAATTGGTGTATTCAGTGAGACAGAGGTGCATTGTTATAGTCTGTGGATATGCTGTTTATTCTTCATGTCATGAGCTCTTTGATAGCTGCCAAATATTCCTGAGATGGTCTATCTCCTCACCACTCTGTAAAGGAACAATCTTCTTGTTTTCACAGTTAAACATAGCTACATGCCTAAACCCATGAAGCAGGAAGCAACTTTCTATGCATCTATTGTACAGTATAAGAAACTGTTTTTAAAACAAGGGATATTTTTTTTTATGCAAGCTTCCAACTATCTCCCTGTAGTGCTTTGAGGTTGGAATCAGCAGAAGGGAGAATTGTTTAATTTTGTCAAGACCTTTCTTCCTTCTCCTCCCTTGTATGAAGGGAAAGGAGTTTTATATTTGACAAAGGGTTGCTGCCATACCTTTGGATATGAGTCTCTTAAGGCGAGCATGGGATATAACTATAAATGTATGAAAGCAGTGTGGATGTTGGGTCCAAGTGAAGAATAATATTCAAAGAATGAATTATATATTAACTTTAAAAAAATCAAAACTTAGGTATCTGATACGGCAAAATCTTTTGTTTCTCCGAAATTTAGTGTAACCTAATGTATTTAGGGATCTCACTAATACTATTGCTTTGACATACTCATGTGAAGCTTGTTTCTTTGGTCTGTTCCTGGTTGGGGCTTTGGTCTTTCTTTATTTCTTTTTCTTTTCTTTAATTCATTTTACTTGCATGAGCTGTGGAATAAGAATCTGTGACACTCCAGTGCTTTAAATATGTGCATATGTTTTAATACAGTCTAATCCAAACTTATTTATTGGTAAATGCATGTGATTATGGAAAGATCATATCCCATTCTCTTGGAAGTTGGAGAGAACAGTTTTTGCCAGAGTAAATACTTACCTCCGGTGAACGAATCCATGCTATGGAGATGTGTCTCCCTTTCTTGCTCTAAAGGCAACAAAGAGCTTTCTTGAAGCAACAGAATAAAAGTCTTTAAATAGAAGCATTTCTTAGGATCAGCTAAGATAGACTCTTTTGAATTGGACACAAGAAAGCAGAATGTGGAAAAAAGCACAAATAGTGGAAGAAGACTTCGATCAGACTCCATCCAGCTTAGCGCGTTTGATTTGCTCTTCTTCACTAATAATAGTGAACTTAAACCTGACCATGGCTTGGGTAGTTTATTGCACTTTGTATAAATTTAGTGTGTTTTATGACCCTTCTCAGTATCTCCATACAAGTCTTGAAAGCTACTTTGGTCAGACAGTGGCAAGGGGCGTGTAGCACTTCTTTGTAAGAACATAACATCTTTCTGAGTTGAGTTTCCTAAAACAGGAGGTATATGGAGTAGAAGAAAGGAACACATTGCTTTCAAAGCTTCCCTGTTCTGGGGGATAGATAGAAGGCTGATCTGATGACTTGTTAAGGCTCTTTCTGGTTCTGTGACTCTTAAACAAATGAATATATGTACCCTTGCACATTTTGCCTTTCTGTGCTTTAGTTGGCCATGGTTTTTCTCCCCTCTGAAGGCTGGTGATGGGCACATCGGTGCTTCACAGATGCCTCAGACAGGCCCGTTGTCCTCCTGTCTTTGAGCATTACCTCATCCTCTTCTGATTAACTCCCACTGACTGGCTCTGAATCAGGCAGCCGCCATATCCCTTGGTATCTGCTGTTAAAGGCCAGCCATGACTCAGAGTATTTTTTAAAGCCTTGCAAAGCAATTATAATTCATTGTCCTTAATAAAGTTGGTTCCACCTCTGCACAGTGTTACGTTTTTCTTAGCCACTCCTCAACTTGAGGAATTACTGGTTCTTTTCCCCCAGAAGGACATACCATTTTGCCTGATAGTGGCAGGACAGACAGATCATCAGCACCAGTGTTGCTGCACTGAGACAGAATGGTGCAGGGAGGAATTAGGGAAGCGGGGTTGAGGAAATAACCTCTCCACCAAAGAGCCTTGATTGGGATCCTGGGCTTTGGTTTGGAGGGAAAACAAAAAGCCTAATTACAGAAACATTCCTTGTTGCCACTGATCTTGAATGCTGCTGTTGCTGCTCTGAGTTTCTGAAGATAGCTTCATTCTTCTACTTGAATCTCTGCAGTTGTACTGTATTGGCCTTCTGTCTTGTCACACTGTTCTCTGAGTTCCAGTCTGCTGGCTCTGCTGTTGGCAGTGTCTGTCAGACTAATAGGAGGGTAAATGCTCCAAGCTGAGCAATTCTTGTTCTCACAACTTGCACATCTACACACAAATGTGCAACACTTCTGCTGAATCCCAGAATGACTGACTGTTCTTACAAAAACCACTAAATAACTTACTTTTCTAGAGCTCGTCTTTATTGCTGCAGATGTTGATCCTTCTCCCTCCCTCATTCCCAAGAGATACTTATTTACTCATTTTTGCATTGTTTGATGGATATGCACTGAATGTTTAGGATTAGCTGTCTATGTTACACATTTAAATCCCCATTTTTTTTTGTCTACAGATCAGGTAAGATGTCCTAGAAATGTCCCATCAATAGCTACTCAGCAGCTTAGGTATCAGTTTGGAAAGCTTGTGGGAGGCCTTGGAAATCAAAGTATTATTGTTAGAGCCTGCCAAATACAAACAAACTTTCTTCCCGGAAACTTTGAAAAGTTCATGTGCGCTGCAACTAAAGCACAACTGCTGGCTATGTGGGCTCAGTGTTTAAAGCAATAAGATGTGGTAGGCCCTAGGACTCCATAACAATTTTTAGCCTGCCTGGTGTAGTGGTGGGGTAGATGTGAATTCAGAGATTAGTATAATTAATGTGCAGTAGTTGTTCAGAAATTTGCTGTCAGGCTTACAGAGTGGGAAACAGCTCTGTTTGCTGGGTGATTCCTGTGGAGTAGTGGCATTGCTGACGAGGACTCTGGTAGCTCAGCAGCAGCACTGACTTTAAAGCTCTTTCCATATATCCCATTGAGCCCTGCCAGAGGACATCACAGTCCTAGCTCCTCTGCTTTCTAAATACTCTCTGTATTCACAGGCCTTTCTGTTGTTTGGGGTTTTTTTGATTAATAGCCTGATGGACAAATGTTTGATTCATCTTTTTGTGTCTATTTTGGTAGCAGTAGGATCTCTTTGCTTAAAAACTATAATTTTGATGGTGCCCCTTAGAGTTTAAAGCTGTGGGGGTGCTTGCTCAAGTGTACTCTGTCCCAAAAGCCTTCTTCTCTCCCCTTTGAGAGAGATGCTCATTGTAGTTCTGGTGTGTAAATAGTGTTTGAAATGTAAATAGTAGCATGCAGATTAAATGATTCTTGCACATGACTGCTTTTCACCCTGAAAGTGTTTATTATGGAGAGGAAAGGTGTCCACCAGGAGAGTTTGCTGGTGAGTCCCAAGTGATGGCTGGCTGTCCCTTGCCCCGATGGAGCAGCTGGAGCACCTCAGCTGCCTGTGCTCATGTGTCTGCCCAGTGGGTGGGTGGCTGCACCTGAGGAAGGTGAAGCCCTGGCCAACCCTTTGGGCCCTGGTGAGTGGCAGGACCTCCCTTGCCTTTTCCCTTTGCTGCTTGGCGTTAGAACAGCATTAGACTGTAAAGTGGAGAGTTGGTGGCAGCACCTCCTACCAGTTATGGGAGGTTGCCATCACTTGTGGCAGGACTAAACATGGTGCTATAAGAACTGTCCTGGATGTCAATATGTGTTTTTACTACTTTAGAGATGCCCTTGTTAAAATTGGTCTTGGTTAATATGGTTGGTTACGAGAGAAACTATTGTCTGAATTTTTGATTCTGTTTCCCTTCTTGCTGTGTATGTCTTTTGGGTGCATTGAAATAGCAGTTCTGCAAATACCTAGGAAGGAGATTAGACCTCAGAAGGCGTCAAGCACTGCTGAATGTTCCAGTTCCTCCCATTTTTGTTTTTTTCTCTGAATCTTTTTCAGATACCTGTGAGAGGTAATGAAACTGTCTAAAACAAATGAAATAATACTACCCTGATCCATTAGTTACCAAATTTTGGCCCTTGAAAAAAAAGAAATAAAAAAAAAATCTGTCTCCTTTAACAGGCAGTATATGAAGAAGTGTTGTACTACTAGGGTGCACGAGGCAGCACTGCTAGCTGTCTTTTGTGTTTGGCAATATAAGTGTGTTAATAAAAAGCTCCACCTGTATTTGTGTTCACGTTCATGCTGTGTACATAGTAGAGATGGACCTTGAGCTCTGGGGAAATTGGGATGTGGGTTTGTGACTCAGAGCTGTTTCTGATACATATATTCCAGATTAGTTCCAGCTGAATCTTTCTCTCTGGTTCATCTGAAGATGTACAGCAAGGTGTCAATATTTACCCTTTGTGTATCATTCCTTTTTATACGAATGTATTCTCATGTGTTCCTTTTTTATCAGTTGTAAAATTGATTGTAAAAGCCAACTACACTTACCGATTGAAAGTATTGCTGTAACAGAACTGCATGCCCAGTAGAGTTTGACTTGAGCTTTAGTTTTCTGATTTCAGACTGGTTCCCTTCAATTTAGGAGAAAAGCGTAGATCAGGTGCATAATGTATTACTTGTCATCTTTAGCGTTAGACTGTGGTATTGTATCACATGCTGATCTCAATGGATGTAACTGGAGTCTACTTAGGAAGTTAATGCAACTTCCTGGTAATTCATTTTAAGCTATTGAAAATGGTCTTGGTCATGCTACTTGTGTTCTTGGGTTTTTGTTTTTTAATAGAGGCATTTTTTAGGAATGTTTTAATACACTTATGATGGACAATACAATAGTTTTAATAGTTGTGCAGTATTCTGTATTTACTTGAAGTAAATCATTTTATATGCAATTTGTTAGATAATTACAATTTTATAAATAAAATTGTGTGAAATATGATGTTGTGAATGTGTATGTACTCTTGATGTAGCACTTAATATTAACAATAGAAAGATACATTCATGGAAAGTTCCTCCAGGAAAAGATCCCTACCTCCTTTCTTCCAAACTAACAGGGGAAATAAATCCCCATCTCTCATATGTATGGTAGAATACTGTGTTCTGATTAAATCACAAAATATGCTTATGCCACCATTGGCTGCCCTTAGGTGAATAATAAGCAGACATAAAAAACATGTCTCCCCATGAAGAGATCTCTTATTTGCTTTCATCTGTTGTTGAAGTCTCTGCCTAATGAACATGCTCTGCTTCTTTCCAACAGGTTGCTGATGTTCCTCAGGCTGCAGTGGCTGTGCTCTCCCTAGAATTATTCTGGTGACTGTGGTGTGTTCAGAAGTTGCTGGTTTGCAAGACTTAGACAAATTCCCACCTCTCTCTTCAAAAGTTAAGTGCAACATGTCCTTAAACAGATGTAGTGAGAACTGGCTTACATTATTGTGCAGGTAAAAATGGGTAATGATGTCTTGAGCTACTTTGGATAGAGGAGGAAGCAGACCTTTTTTTTTAAAAGTATTTCAAAACATTTAGGTTTTGTACACAAGATGGCACTGTGAATTTAGAAGCATGTCTATATCCAGATTGAGGTCTAATGCCTTTTGCATATTTCAGGCATATGACACTTGTCTGTATGTATGGAAATGATTTGGCAAAATAAGCATCTGAACTGGGGACAGATTGACACACAAACACAGGAATGACCAAAAGTTAACAAAAATAAGAAAAGCGAAGGGCATTGCCTAATAGATGTGACAGCCTTGGATAAGCGTTTTCATGATGGAAAGGGCAACTAGGAGTGGCTACCTGCCATCTGTCAAACTCTTAACAGACTTGTACACTGATTCTTGAAGTTGAGGCTAGTTATCATTTTGAAACAAATGACCTTTTCCAGTGGGTGCTCTGGATGCAAGGCCAGTATTGTTGGGGTTTGTGCCTTACCCAGAGTGAAGCTTCTTGTAATAAGGACACTGAAATGTAAAAACACGTGGATGTGTTCACCTTCCTGACAGTGAGAGCTGGGCCTTGCAAAGTTTGTACAGATGCCGATGAGTGTGAGCGTGACACTCGAGGGAGATGCCGTCTGCCCTGAGGTGTGGCCGTAGGGATTGTTCTGGCTTGGCTGTGGTGGCATTAAGACAAAGAGAAGGCCCCATGTCTGGCATTGCCGTCATAGAAACAGCCTGAGCAGCAGACATCAAGCTTTGCTTAAATGTAATCTAGCTAGTAAACATCTAATTGAAATTACTGTCAGCGGTTTCACTTTGCTTGACTTCAGTCCAATGAGTAGTGAAATGCATGTGATAGTAACGTCCTTAGATCCCATTTGTTTTTAAAGGTGCTCAGAGTATAACTATATAGAAGTGACCTGGAGGTTGCAGCACGCCTCGGGACAGCACAGCATTTGTGTGGCTAGATAGTCTCCTCAATTACCTCCTTCTTCTGTAACATACACCCATCTTTGCCCTTATGTGGGCTCAGCACGGATTTTATCTAGGAATGTAAGTAATTTGAAATTCCATCCAGGGAAACCATCTGAAAGCAGGGTGTCACCAGTGGCCTGTGTTTATGCTTGCTGTGACAGTGGTATTCCTGATAAATATTTGGTGATGAGAAAGAGCTAATGCTTAACCACAGCTTGAGTCAGACAACCTAATGGGAATTCTGTTAACGTCACAACCAGTTTGTGTGAGCACTTACAGTTTATACCAATGTGAAAAGGAATAGTCTCTTTCTAGAACTCGGCAGGTTGTTGATAACTGGCCTTTCAAATGTTATTTTGGGTTCTGTTTAAGTCAATAGAGTTTCTGTGCGCGAGAAAACTTGGGCTTGTATGGGCCTGTGAGCTGTTACTGTAAACATGCTGGTTTTGTTCAGCAGCAGTGCAGAGGTTCTGTTATTTGGAGCCTGATGTCACGAGCTCCTGGTCTGTGTTGACAGCTCTGCATTCTTGTCAGTGGCTCTATTGCACTAGTACAAGCAAATGCCTTTTTGAATGTGTGTTTTGTTGTTTTGGTTTTTTTTGCTGTTGTGCAGTGTGGTATTGGAGGCTTTTTCTGCATGTTTCTGGCGCTATATTAAATGGATGTGGAATCTCTGCAGCGTGAAAATTCCTGTAGCATCTGCTATGTTTTGGTACAATCTGAGAGCTTAAGCTGACTATTGAAGGCAAGTTTTTTTTTTCAAACCCAGCTTGTGTAAGCAATCCCTTTACCCTTATGACTGGCATCTTCCTACTGCAGTATCTGAGGGATCAGCAGTGGTCACATGGAGCTTGGGAGTTAATTTGTGAAGGTCAGAAGCAATGGTTTGCAATTACCTGGCATGGGATCTCATAGGTGCTTGGACTTTGGGTTTGCTGCCTCTGCTGGTAAGAAAAGGAACTTGAAACTTCTGAGGCTGTCACTTCAGCACTGGGAATGCTGAATTCACTTTAAAATGTTATAGATCTTACGACCTTCATGTATGATGGGCTTGATCAAGCTAGGCAATGGTATCACACAGTCCAAAATAACATCTGCTGACTTGTTGGAAACCGCTATCCCAACTGACTCGTTGTTTTGCCCACGTGCTGTCTGCTAGTTTGCTTGCTGGCATGTTATAGACCTACAAAAGAGCAGCTGTGAGCTATGATGCTCAGACTGGCAGTTTTCCATCTCCCTTACCTAAGAAAGGAGAAAAAGGAAGTCTCTTGCATCTTCCATTTCTCACTCACTGGGCTTCTGTTGAACAGCTGCTGCAAGATATTCCTTTAAAAATCTATCTATAAAAACCCCCCAGTAAACAAAGAAGCAATCCCAAGCAAGCCCAGGAGCACTCATATGGACATGGCTACATAGGATAAGGATTGTATCATGCATTGCTGCTAAAATGCACGATTGTTATGCCACACAGTGCCTCTGTGTGAGCACACACAGTGAAAGTGGTTGGAATAGCTTCCTTAGTATCTGCTCAGCTGAAAGGCAGTGATTGCGTTGGGCCAGAGACAGGAACAAAAAGAACTCACCAGTGCAAGGTGGTGCAGTCACGGCTTCTGCATGGGATTAGAAAAAAGGACAAAACACAGGGTAAAGTGAGAGCACTGAAATTTTTATTTGTTACTTCTAGGTACCACGAGTTTGACATTAATAGGCAAGACCAGTGAATGAGCAGCAGTACATTGCATTCAAACCTGAATCTCCAAAGCACCAAAAATTGAGCTAGATTTGCTTCTTAATCCTATAGTCAGCACACTAGTGTGGACTTGCTGCATCTCGTATTGTCCCTAATTTAGTAGTACATTTTTACGCAGTTGGGGGCATGAGGAAAGAGTCAATTGTGTAGTACCACTTCTACATCATCATAGGACTACAACATGCACATTCTACTATGTGGCCCAAGCAACAAGAATACAAGTAGAACAGTTACGGGTGGAGACAGGTTCATGTTAACACCACCTATGAATTTGTAGAAACCTTTTTGGATGGGTACCTACAGCAGTTCATCAATTTATGTGGGAACATTACATGCATGCACAAGTGATACAGTGGAAAACATAGCAGGAGTGGCAGCAGGACGGAGGACAAAGGTGAAATCTGTGATGGGATGCACTGGAAACAAGACCTTCCTCAGCTTTCTACAGCAAGTCTCTGCTCTGTTAGTGAGGCCTGCTGGGCAACAGTTTTGTTCTCATGGCTGCGGAGTTTTGATATGACTTCTAGAAACGCCATGCTCTGCACTTCCTTTTGAAGAGGTTCTGGAAAAGGAAATATTAAAAGAAACAGTGCTTTGTATGAGATAGGCAGAAGAAAATGGTGAGAAACTTTTCTACTAAACCCTGTACACACAAGTATGCAGCTGTGAGTATGCATAATCTGGTTATTGTTTGTTTTTGGAATTGCTTTTGAGGATGGAGAGACAACTTTTCAGGGCCTCCAGCACATGAAAACTCCATGGATTTCAGGTAATGATGAATGATGAAGCTGCTGCACAGCACTGAAGAATATCCAGCTGAATTGCCTTCCATAACCGATGTTTAGGAAGTATTTTTAGTGAAAACATTTTTTTGGTTTATTCTTTAAACGAGCCTGACTAAGTGAGCTGGCCGTGACAGGCTCATTGCATCATTTGTGTGTGTCAATTCTTACTGTTGTGTGAGGGTGTGAGATGGGTCCTTAATGGATGTGGCACTGCGTGGTCACTGTTTGCTGTCCCTTTACAGCTCAGCTCTGAAGTTAATGCAAACACAACATGCAGAGAATTGCATATTGCTGTGCATATGGATGCAGTGTTTATGTGCTACTCAAAACTAGGAGACGCTGTCTGATGATTCTGATCCTGGATTGCATATTACTTACTTTTTGTATTAATTAAGAAAGGTTGGGAGCAACTCATAAAATTAAGCAATTTGTAAGAAATTTGATGAGTTTTCTCAAAGCCCTGTACTCTGAATATCTCACAGTTTTGATCTAAAATGGTTGGTTTTGTTTCATGCCTCTCTAGTGAAATCCCACTCAGCAACAAATACAAATAATTTTGCTTTCCACATGTTGCTGGGGGCCTAATCTCTGAATTTCCCAGGAGAATACCCAACCACCTTTTTCAGATAGCTAAGCTTTATGCTGTGCTACTTACTTTTTTTTAAAGCAAGCTTTGGCATTTGTTCCCATCTCTACCTACTTTCTTAGTCTCTTTCTTATTTTAGTGCAGTTTAACCTCTATCATGTAAGAGCTTGAACTTCTCATGCTGCTGTGCACCTGGGAATGTGTATGTACAGACTGATGTCAGTGAAGCTGTTGGGGTGTTCATGCTATGTGTGCACTTCCTGCTTTCTCCTGAGATACCAACATGTTTAAGCAGGCATTTCACTGTGCTTTACCATGGCTGGTAACATCCAGTTTCGTGGAGACTCTTGCCTACAGAAGACTGTGCTAAGAATGCTCTGCTTTGGATGATTTTTCCATTTTCCATTGTCCTCATTTTTCTTTCCCTATCCATTCACGCAATTGCAAAGGAACTTTCAGATGGAAAGAATCACATAGAAATAGGTATCTGTTAACCACTTAACACCCATCTGAAGTTCAGCAAATGCAGAGTTCTTCACCTGGAGAAGAATAACTCTAGGCACCAGCACAGGCTAGGGGCTGACCTGCTGGAAGCAGTTCTGTGGAGAAGGACCTGGGTGTCTTAGTAGACGAAAAGCTGTCTGTGAGCCAGCACAGCAGTGTCTTTGTGGCCAAGAAGGCCACTGGTATCCTGGGGTGCATTAGGAAGAACATGGACAGCAGGTCAAGAGACCCTCTGCTCAGTCCTGATAAAGCAACATCTGGAGTGCTTTTGTCCAGTTCTGGGCTCCTCAGGACAAGAAAGACATGGAGTTCCTGGAGTGCATCCAGTGGAGGGCAGCAAAGATGATTAAGGGACTAGAGCATCTCTCAGAAGGAAAGGCTGAGGGAGCTGGGCCTGTTCAGCCTTGAGAAGAGATGACAGAGAAGGAAACTCACCAAGTCTGTGAGTACCTGAAGGGAGGGTATGAAGAGGACAGAAACCAGGCTCTGCTCAGTGATGCCAAGCAACAGGACAAGAGGCAACAGGCAGAAGCTGATGCACAAGAAGTTCCACCTGAACATGAGGAAGAACTTTACTATGCAGGTGAC
>VZTT01073228.1:5387-25467 GCA_013400855.1 Buphagus erythrorhynchus
GTTATTTGCACTATGAAACCCTACAGAGTTCTTTGTTCATGGAGATGAACTAAGTAGTCAACAGCCTATGAGTCTATAAATTCAACAGATTATTCTAGGCTGTAGCTCTCTTGTAGGGACAACAATAATATCAAAGTTTTCTTGTGGCCATATTTGACACAATTTTAGTGCTTTCTCTGCAAAAGCATATGTGGGGAATAGAATCCTAGACTTTCTACAGATGGATGCATTTAGGTGTTAGATGAAGTCAATGAGGTAACAAAAAGTCAATGAGATGCACAGCTCCAGCATGATTCTTAAGGACCATCTCTGGTGCTGCATCTTTAGCCACTCAAATGCCTCCATAAATGTGACACATAAAACCACAGAAATTGTTATCATTACCCATTCCACATGCACTAGAGCCATTCTAACCAAAACAATGAAATTGAAGAGATTTTACATCAAACACCTGATACAAAGTGCTTATATTCCTCTCACATACTCAAGTGGAGCAAATTCCTTTATATAACACTTACTTGATATTTAATTCATCTTCTTTGTAATTCAGTGTGCAGAATTAAATGATTAAATCTCAAATGATTATGTACATAATGAGTAAAAACAGATCAATTATTTTTTAATTTAAGTAAGTGGGAGTTATAAAATTGTTTAAGCACCTTTAAAATGAGGAACTACCTAGCCAAATTCACATTTGTGTTCTTTTAAAAATAATATTGACTTGAATCAAATTGAGCTGCTTAGATTTTTAACTCAGCAGCGGCTATTTGATTATAATCCCCTGGCCAGAGTCTCAGTTGTTTTAATGATTTCTAACCTCTGTTCACTGCTGCACTATGTCCATTCTGAACATCTAAATCCATTTTTTAATTTTTTTGTCTTTTGCTTTTTGTTGGGTTTTCTTTGTTTTTTTTTTTTTTTAATGTGGTTTATTTGCCATAAGAGATGCACAATAGGTCGCATTTTCAAGAGAGAGAACAGCCCTTTGATCTATATACTGACCATCAAGTTCCCTGAAAGCTCCTCTTCCCTTACAGAAATTTATCACCAATTTAGCAAAATCATTACAGAATTTCTGTTACTAATAATGGTGTTGTAGTTTGAATGACTCTTACTCAACACCCTTTAATTAAATTTTACTTGCAAGAATTATAAATTCAATAAGGAAGCTGAGATTAAAAAAAAAAATAGAGAGAATCATGTATGTTGATCCAGGATTCTTTCAAGGATAAAAACCCTGCATTAGATTATGGAAGCAGCAAAGTTTTGGAGACGTTGAGGAGGGATAGGATTCACAGTAAATCCACCCTCTCAGAAGGTGCAAGTGTAGTCTACTTTTGGTTATGTGCTCAAGACTGAGTGGTGTAACTGGTTCAACACTGAATTGAACCAGGGAAGATCCAGATCTCGAGGAAGTAACAAGGAATTTTGTGGTGCTCAGTGGTACAGAGCCCAGATATCCTCACAAAGAGCCATTTCAGTCAGCTGTTTGACATGTACAGACTGCAAGTTTCCATTAAACAAATACATGTTTTATAAAGGTTTGTGGAGTGACCTTAACTATGCACCATTCCTATTCCAGCCAATATTAAATGAACACAGAAATATATGGATTATAGGCAAATGCTTTGGGAATTATATTAAATGTGACCCTAACAGACAGCAGTTGTTAAAAAGCTAATCATTCTCTTCACTTTTTCAGTATTAAGAATGATGATCATCAGTAAGAGCAATGCACCCCACAAGCACAGCACTACCAAGGTAATAGAGGACACATCCAGACCTCTGTAGCCTGCAACTAGTTTATAGATAGGTGCAAATTATATGATTAATTGTATATTCATTTAGTGGGTTAGGAATTTTTAGGGGATATTAAGAACTTATTAGATACCACTTCTTTTTTCTCATACCTTCTTTCTTTCTTTCTTTCTTTCTTTCTTTCTTTCTTTCTTTCTTTCTTTCTTTCTTTCTTTCTTTCTTTCTTTCTTTCTTTTTTTTGTTCCAATTGGGTCAGTGGTAGCTGACAGCTAAGGCATATGTAACTAAATGCTACTGAGCTCTTTCTCTTAGCAGACACTTCTCTATCAGTACTTCAGAAGTAAAGTTAATCAGGCAGCTAACGATCTGCTTCGGTCGAAGAAATTTTAACTCTCTCACCATCCATTCCCATTATTAGCTGATGGAGCTTCCCACAGAAGACTGCTCTCTTTGCATCAGCTCTGGTGGAGCTGACCTAACTGGACTCAAACCTGGGATCTTATCACTACTTCTATCCAGGAGAACTTGCATTTTCCATTATTCCCAAGCAGTCCCTTCTAAAGCTCCATTTGCATTTCTGGCACAGCTCCTGACTGGCTGAATCTCACCAGCCATCATTAGCTGTAGCATTTACCACTGAAATTCCCTGGCATTCCCAGTGCAGCTGATCTGAGAACAGAACTGGAGCACTCATGCAGCTGGTGACTGCAGTTCTGCAGCACGAAGATGAGATAAAGACACTGCAATACTTTGTACAGCAAGGTTATCTGCTCTACTCCACACTGATAATAATACATTTAATTCTTTAACACCCTTCTCGAGAGCATTCATTGCACAGCAAAGAGGTGCATTATGTTCCATAAATACACTGTAAGAAATAGAGTGGTTTGAGAGTAGACTGCTCTGTGCACAGTGTCTTAGCAGCAAGTTACAAGTTAACTTTCTAACACCGACAAATTATTCCGTTTCTAATTAAATGAGCATGCAATTAATTCTGAGTATTATATTGCTATGTGTAAACTGTCAGAAGACTCTTTTTTGAAAAAAAAAAGGACCCTAAAACTTGAAATTTGTCATTCCTGAGTGGACTTCTCTTGTGCAACTTCATTTTAAAAATTTTTGAGTAATAAAAAATTAGAGCCAACTAAAGGCAATCTATAATTTTACAGACTGAGTAGGGGACTGCAATACTAAGCCATGTGGGATTTAGTATCCAAAATATCAATGCCTGATGGAAAAATGGGAGAAAATTTTTTACTGAGAACCAGCCTCACCTCAAGACAGAATGAGCTGCCACTAAGCATAGAGAAGAAATGGGTTTAACCAGGTTAAAAAAAGTCCAAATATGGAAACTCTACACACTTTGTAAAAACATTATTTTGGCTTTAACTATTTTATGATTTAGAAATGTTTCTCTTCATTCCAACCAAAATCTCTTCGGCTACAAATTAATCTATCTAATCCCAATCTCCTACCATGAAATCTTATCAAAGAAAATCACCTCACTGTACACAGGAATCTGCTACATATTTGAAGACTTGTATCACCAGCCTCCCCCTGCTGAGGCTAAGGAAACCCAGTTCTTCTTGACCTAAATATTCTTTTCAAGACTTCACTGTGTCCCACGATAACATGTGCTTAAACACCAAAGTTTGATACATCTTTTTTTTTTTTTTCCTAAAGTGTATGCCGTTACTTTTGTGTTCAGTTTGTTCCCTGACCCATATCCCCACATATTTTAATACAATACCACTGACTATAACACACTGCCTATAATGTATATGTTTATTATGTTTATTCCCTGGGTAGTGTAAGATCTTGCAATTGCATCCATTGAATTGAAACCTGCATATACAAATCACTTCTCCCAATTTTTTCATATAGCTTTCAATTCTAATTTTGTTCCTGAGGCTGCTGTAACTCACTTTGATATTATCTGGTCATTTAAATAGATGTATTCCCTTTTCTGTTATCTGAATTATCAAAATTCTGAATATTACTGGTCTCTGGCCAGAGCCCTATGACATATAAATCCATCTTTTTTGACAGTGAGCCATTTATTTGCCAGCATTCACTCCATGCATAGAACTGCAATCTGCTTTTAATTAATTAATTATTACGAATTATTATTTTAATTATGGTGGTCTCATTTAGACCACATTTCTTCATCTCCCCCTGGTGACACCACCATGGCCACCCACTCCTTATCTACTCACTAGGCTTTCTGTACAATTGCAGAGAAATTAAACTGATTTGTTATGATTTTAGCTTTACAGATGGATCTTGGCAGTTACCTGCTCTTTGTTAAATTCTAGGTATTTTCAAGCCATTTAACTACTCTCTTAAAAAAAAAAAATCAATCTTACTCCATTTCTCCACCAAAATTCCTGAGAAACTCCTATTTTCTCTCTTTTAGGGGAAAACCACTCTGTCCTTTCCAGTTTTATGGATCTTGTCTATCTTCCACATGTCTTCAGAGATTAAAAATCATCACAATTACTTTACCTCAGGTACTTCCCTGCAGCAATTTTTATCAGGGCCAGGAGGGCAATTCTAATCATTCCTTTCACTCTCCTAAAGAGAGTATTTGTTAGGTTAACCAGGTCACAGCTAACCTTGCTTTTGAATGCTGGGGCAGAAGAGACAACACTTTAACCTTCACTGCCATAAGAGGTTCCTCCTCTCTCCAACAGATAGATTGACTTTTCCCTTGATTTTCCTTTCCTTTTTGCTGAAGCACTTTCTAAGGACTCTTTACCTTCACTCAGCCCCCCAACAAGTGCCTGGTCCTGCATCCCATATGGCCATGCCATAACTACACTCAAGAAAACACAAACCAGCAACAACTCCCTGGTTGTTTTTCCTTTCTCTTGCTTTCAGTGAGTGCTGTGGGAGGGATGGCCACAGTGCCAGCAGGGAAGGGAGGAGCTCTCCTGACCACCCAGCCCATCTGCAGTGCAATTCCTACTCAGCTCTCACACCCCTGGCTCTGGGGTTTGATTTTCTCTACTTGTTCTCATTATTCTCTTCCTGCACAAAGTTCAGCGTAAGGCATTGTTTCTTTTTTTTTTTGATTCATACATTTTCTCCACACTTACAGGCAGGCCCAGGCAAGAACAAATAAAGGAGATGATGAATGAAAACAGGCAACAGTCTGATTTCTAGCTATTGCTTAAGAAAGAAAGAAAAAAAAAATATATATAGCAAAATAAAACAACAAGGGGCAATAAGAATCAGCTATTGCTCTGCATCTACAAACACCTCATGCAGCTTAAAGCAACTGTGCTTCATCTTCTGGGGCTCAGCTAAGCACCTATGCATCAAGATTCACATGGATGTCACTGAAGTTAACTGCACCACGAGGTCAGGTTTTTATTAATTACAAATGGAATCCTATGTGAATGCAGGATGCCTTTCTCAGAACCATTTTTAAGAGCCAAATGTAAACAAAACTTGGGTTTATAAAGTGGATCATGGGCACTGCAATCCAGTATTGCAGCCCTGAGGGAAAAAGAATCCCTGGTAGAAACTCAATTATTGACTCCTCCTAGAGGTGTCCTTTTAGCATTAAAATTCCTCACACATCAAAAAGAAAAATAATCAGCTTTGAAACAGGTGCTAAATTGCTTTGCTATCACACAAAAAATACATCTTATTTCCCCAGCAGCTGGAGCCTTGGCTGTGCTGAGCATCCTCAGACCCCCACTCACTGCAGCCACCCACCCGTGCCCCAGCAGCCACAGCCCTGGGGCCAAGGGAGGTCTTCTCCCCTTCTCTCCTCCAGCAAACACTCTCTCCCTGCCCACTGAGACTGACTTAATCCTTTGCCAGTCCTTACCAAAGAAATTAGCTTCTTCTTGAAGAGGTATTTTTTGTCATGATGAATAACACAGTGTTGCATCTCACTGTTAATCAAACACAGGCAACCTTAATATGTCAATGCTTTGTGCAGCTCTGACCCTCACTGCTCTGCTTTTGAAGGTTTTTTCCAACTGATTTTGAAGTGTGGCAAGTAATGGGAGAAAAAAACCTCATAGACCTTTTTGGATAGAGATATTCTGTCTTGTATAAAATGTAATGAAGTCAGATTTAAATACATATAACCTTGGGGTTATACAGTCTGAGTTCTTCTAAATGTGCTGTGCTCTGATAATACCTGACATTTAGAGAAGCATATCCCACAGTTATGCAATAAAGTTGATAACTTTCCAGAATTAAATCCACTCGAAGTGTGAATTCTATATAAAGAGCTGAAAGAAAATGCAAAAAAATAATCTAATAGCAGAATAAAGTGTATGGATTTGCCCATATTTTTATTTTTTTTAATTTACGCTGAGACAAGAAAAATATCTGCATCTGTTGTCAAATTTAAAAAGCCTTCAAACTTAAGATGCAAAGTAGAGCCAAGCAAGTATGTTGGCTACTTATTCTTTATTATGAGGGACAACCTCATTTCAAACACATGTAAATATTTTACAGGGGTGTAGAAGTTGCTTTATAGAATATTTGCCTGCAGCTACAGTTTGCTGTAACTTTTGAAACACTACTTTACATGCTTAGGACTGGCAGACCTTGAACCATTGGTATTTTCATTGACCTTTTTCTCAGCACAGGGGCCTTCCAGCAAAACGCACGGAATTTGCTTTCCCTGCTTATTGAAGAAAAGCAGTTCTGCCAGTTCTGAGAACAAACCTAGGAAACTTTGCTGCAGCACAGGAGGAGAACAGCCTGTGGCACAGCAGCCAGAGCCTTCTCAAAGCACCAGCAGGGCTCTGGTTCCTTGGGTTACCTCGAGCCCTGCTAAAACCCTGTACATGTCTGTGAGCCTCACAAAATGAGATTCCAAATCTGCCTGGGCTGGAGTGAGAAACTCATCCATTCTTTTTCCACAGAGGAAAGAAGGAATTGTGTTTCTCACTCTCTTGTCAAGGACAGGATAATGTGGAGAGAGGAGAGCTCCCTACACACGTGGATGCATGCACTGCCACGTGTTCTTCACAACCTGCTACAAACTGGTGACACTGCTTTTACTGCAGTGATTTGGTTTCTTTTTAAAAGCTTCCATTGTACTTTGAGCACATCTGACAACAATGATATAAAAAGTTATAAAAGAGGGGAAAGAAGTAGGAAAACTGAACATGTCTATTTAATGTTCCATCTTCTAAAAGTAATTAGCCAACGCAGAGAAATTGGAATTGAGCCTTCATCTCTGATGACATCACACTCACTAAACCAACCATTGTATCAAACAGTCTCTGAAAGTTCCTGCTATCCTAGGAAATCCAAGAGGAAGATGTGGAATTGCCACAGGTACAGACACACAGGATATACCCCATTCTGCAGAAGATGAAAGGAATATGCCAGAACCACAAATGTCATTCTGCATTTCAAAGCATTACCATGATAACAGCGCCTAAGAGGATTCTTTGCCTTTGTTATGAAATGAAATATCTCAAATGTAATAATGAATGCCTGTAAGAAGGGAATTACACATTTTTACTACAAATCTACTGTCAAGCATGGCCTGACTCTTCCCTGAAGCAGGAATGGGGAAAAGTAGCAGCATATGTTAAATTAAAATATTTTTTTCTCTTTTTACTACTACCAAAAATTTATTGTGCTTTCATGCATAAGGTGATTCACTTTTACTTTTAAAATTTCCAATTGTGTAAAGAAAACAAAAATTTTAAAAGCACTCATTTCGTATTAAAAATTTATTTGGCTATATTAAAATGTTTTTAAAAAGCATTGCAGATTTTTGTAATTCTGTCCTCCACTTTTCAAATGCTTGTTTGATATATCTCTTGCACTGGTTTGTGGTTACTATGACACATACTGTAGGATTCTGGCACTGCTTCATTATTTTAAATTAATCAGAAGATGACTGAAGCATGTAGAAATTAAAGCTATATTCATAACATATTCTCATCCCATTGGAAGTAAGGGCTGGGTTACTAAAACCACTCCCTCCTAAAAAATGAGTATAAAATGCTTCTATTCAGGTGTGCTATCAGTCTTTCTTTAATCTATAACAAAAGACAATGCAAACTATTAAACTCTGACGGATTGCCCCTAGAAATTTTCTGTATTTCATTTACCCTGTCACAAGTTCAGGTTATGGCAGTCTTGTGCATATTTAATAGTCTCTTAATTAACTACTAATGCTGCTTATTTAGCTGGTATTACCACAGAATAAACTCACTCCTGAAGATATACAGGATGGGGAAGTAGCCCTGGTCATTTCTAGGACATATTTTCCCTCCCAAGTGTTTCCTTCATGAATTGCAATGATATTTTTTTACAGAGCTGTGCCCTACTGAATTCATGAAATCCACTTGCAATGATTTTAGTTAGAGTGTGAGTGTAATTTAAGGATTAGAGGTAAAAATAAGATGTAAAAACTGATTATTTGTGATCTCAAGACATACTACTAAGGGGATGGAAAACATAGTTCTTCACAGGCAATGAGCAGAACTGGAAAAAATTATCCAGTTTCTGGTATTTTTGAAGATTAAATAGAGCTCAGAAATCAGAGTTTCCGTACCAATTATGAATACAGAGAACATTATTGCATTTTTCTATTTTGAAGGTCAAAAATGACCATTTTAATCATGAGCTCTTGCCAACCTCATGCTAATTACAGATATTACTCCATGACTGATACATCATGTCCCTAATTTCTGTATGATTTTGAACAACCCTTTAAGAAAACCATCAAGTCACAGTCAGAATCTCAGAATCTCAGAATCTAGAACCTGCCCATCTTCATTCCATAGCCAGAGTTACATCAGTGAATCCTGTCTTGCATAGGTAATCCTTAAAATGAGAATATATGTTCACATCTGCTTTGAAAAATCATCCCTGGGGTTTTCCTCTAAGTTAAAATCCTTTCCTCCTGATCTGATTAAGCTCTACTAATATATGAACACATGCTGCTAATTGTGAGAGACTGAGTAGGACTTTTAAAAACAAATTATGCCCATTTTTAATCACTCATTAACACCCTTTTTGGTAACACTCAAATGAGATTACCAGCAGAGGAGGAAAATTGTACTTGTGAATGTCTCTATAACTTTACATTTCTGGAATGAAAGAAGTGCTTCATTGAGCTATCTGACACATAATGAGCTTTGCTGGAGGGGTGCAAGAATTTTAATTCTTCTTTCTTCACCCCCTAAAACAAAGACCACAAAAGTGGGATAAGAGGCACTTTCTCCCTGCCCTAAACTCCTGACCCCAGGACCTGTAACTGTATTTATCCTGAAAAACACTCTTGGCTCACTAAAACTTGCTTGCTTGATTTCAGATTAAACAAGTGAGGATCACTGTTTTTTCTCAAATTTCTAATTTTTTTTTCATTGCTTTCAATTTAGTTCACATTCCAATAATATTGTGAGACATTAGTGTTCTCACACTAACTATGGGTTGATCAACACTTCCTGTATCTTTCTTTGAGTAGGTCAGGCTTTCCATCTCATTTTCACTCTGCTTCTCATTTTATTAGTTTCAGAAGAACTTCTTCAGAACCACAAGGCTGTTTCAGAAAACAGAGTCAAGATTGCCAGCTAAAGAAGAGATAAAAATTAAAATCACCATTTTGAAGCAGAAAGTCAGTGGGGTAAAGTAGCATCCTCTTAATATATTAAAATTTCCTGACAAACTTATATAGGTCTCTTGGGCTAATAACTAACTTTGAAACTGGAATTAATTTTATTTTTGTAATTTAGAGCACTGAGTACTACCCTTTTAATGTATATGCACCAGTGTTGAGGAAAATATTGAAACTGAATTACCTATCTTTGCTATGCCAGTGAATGCAGCAACAGTTTGCTAATTGCAAATATGCCATCTTTTAAGGAAAGCAAAGAAATTACAGGACCACCAAATCACTTAGGTTGAGAAAGACCTCCAGGGTGACCAGGTCCAACCATTCACCCAGGACTGCCAAGCCCTGAGGAGAGGCCAATTGCCCCCTGCTCTGGCACTGCCAGCCCTGCAGGAAGGGACATGACCCACCTGGTGCTGTCAGCAAGGACAGACCGCTGCCAGAGGCATCCTAAGCAGGATGATTTCCTGCTTAAGATATTAAAAAGGCTTCTTAAAGAGAAAAGTCAGCATCTCTGGGAATCTCCCAACAACTTGTGTATGACCTTTTGCAGGAGAAAAGTCAAATTTGTCTGTTCAGGGCACCAAGTGCAGGGGACACCTCAGGCTCAGATGTTGCCTGCAAAGCTGCACACTCCATTACAGCTCATTCTGAAGGAGTATTTTTCCAAAATCCTAATAAATAGTTTTCACAGAAATACTGACAAAGCCATAATTATAGTGGCAATTGCAGCTGATTCTATAATAAACCATATTTCTTCCCCGTGAAGATATTAATTTACTTTTTTGAAATGTTCATTGCTAAGCCTAAGATTGGGTTTCTGAATTGTGTTCAGAGGCAATTTATACAGGAGAAAAAATACACTCTATCCTAAATGTACTGAACACTAATTTAAAATGATCTATTTGCCATAATATACATTCAACCCCCTACTGAAAAGTTCAGAAGCTTCTCCTCCTTCACATACAGCTCCATCAGGCTATTGTTATGCACTGGGAGCCCTGGCATACATTTCAGATGAATTGTGAGGCTTATTTCAAATTTTCCAGCAAAAAGCTCTGGGCTAGATACATGGGTTATAGTGCAGATATGCCAGTGAGTCCAAATCTCCTATGGTGTAGATTCAAAAGCATCATCATGAGGACAGTTTCATTTATCAGAATATCAAGCAGTGCTAATGCTCAGCTACATATGATTATTTCCAGAAATTCTTAAATTTGTAGTAAAACTAGTATCCATTTACAAGCACCTGCCTATGAAGCTCAATAATACCCTGAAATCAAAACCATTTTCTTCTGTCCCTCTCATATCTTTTAGTGTTAGAAATGGAACCCCACTCTTTTTTGGTGCATCAGAGTACTTTCTTTTTGGGAAAAAAAAAGGGGGAAAAAAACATCATACAGGACTGTGCTGGGTGTAAGATACAATCCCATCACATCATATCTACATCTGTGACTGTGTGAGGTTCTTGACCTAAGTAGCAAGTTTGATAACTTAACTGACAAAAAATTTTATGGAAAACCAAAGCACTTAAAAGTGGGTTTGTTTACTCAGGAGTATTTCTTAATTATTAGGATATCTTAATTATTGAAGCAGCATCCCATCACAGAGTTGTAAAACACAGAAGTTTTTGGAGATGCACATCTTATACAACATGTAAAGCCTGACATGGATAACTTCCAGTTACAGCTGTTTTGTTTAAAATAAGGAGTTTTCTTTCAATCTTCTTGCTCAGCAAAGTAACTACCAGGCATAATTTTACAGACAACACTCATTTGTATTTCCAGTAATGTTTTGTATTTTAGTTCTTGTGCACCTAAATATTTGGTAAAGTAACTTTGCCAGCAAAAAAAAATCCTGTACATTCACTAAACGGGTGTGTTCAGGAACTGTTCATCAGTTTGCTGAATGATATGATAATCATTTGAGAACTACATGCCATTAATGGCCTGCCCAGGAAAAGTACATGTCTCTGGCAGCAGATCAAGCTTTCTCTGAAGTTAATAATTTAGTGGTTAGAAAGCCCAGTAAGATGTCACAGTGGCAAAAAGGACATGTGCAGGTTCCAATAATCCATAATCACAACAGGGAAAAAATATTACATGCTTTAAGTGTCTTTAATTTTAAATAAATTTTAAAAGCTGGAATTCTGATATACTAAAAAAGAAAAAAAAAAAACAAACCCAAAAAAAACAAAAAAAAAAAAAAAAACCAAAAAAAAAAAAACAAACAAATTTTGTTCTGGGAGTTTGTGTGACAGCTTTGTGCCCTGGGTCTGCCTGCCCTGGGCTGCTCAGAATTCCACAGGGCAGGAGCCAAAGCAGAGGCAGAGCCCATGGCCAGCCTGGGGAACCACAGCGACAGCAGGCACACCTTAACTCACTGCTGCAGTGCTCCAACCACCTGCCTTTGGCCTGTCTAAAACCAAACGTCATGTTCCTGCTTCTGTGCTATTAATCAAACAGAAATATTCAATTAAATTTCCCCTTATAATTAAACTTTCACTGCATGTAATATGCCGTTTGTGCAGAATCTGCACTTGCAATCATTACTGGAGAAAAGAAATGTCGACTTCAAAGTTACTAACTCCTACAAGTTGGAAATTCTGTCTTAGTAGATGATGGTTTTAAGCTGTAGACTCTTAAAATAATTTAAATTCAATTAAGCATACATTCTTTTTCCATAACAGGTGATGAAACAGATTATTTGAAGCAGTTAAACGAAAAGACATTAAAAATACATAAATATATAGAAAGACTGAAAAGAGACAGGTAGAAATGCCTAACTGCATAAAGCTCATAAAGAATAATTGAGTTCAGAACTTGTACAAAACTACTATTAAAATTCACAGAGTTGTATCTTTAATTCACTTTGACTGTCTCTAGAAGTCAATTCATCCATGTACATTCTAACCTGCATTTAAGAATAACAAGGTACATGGTTTTAATATAGAAAATTATACCTAAAGACAAGGTATAATTAATAATGTAGCAGAAGATAATTTGGTTTTTATGTATTCAATGCCTCTAAAACTTTTACACAAAGGTCCTTGCTCTTGGGGCTTAGCAATGTACTTTTGTAAAGTGTTGCACATCTTAGTAGAAATTTACAAATAAATGCAACTTTGTTATTAATTTGTAGTTGCATTTATTGTTAGTAACTGAACAATTCACATTAATCAAAGAGATCACAGTCTTTACTACAGGACAGAACTTCTGATTCACATTTCTGTCAACACTGGCTGCTTAACACACACAAGAACAGGTAGAGAATGCTGTAGTAGCACCAAGGATGATGAACTTGTAGGGCTAATTCGAGGAACTATGAAAAGTATGCATAAAATCCCACAGGTATTTAGGAAACTGTAAACAGACAGTTACAACCTCCTGTATCCTAGAAAACAAACAAAAAATCAGTTTCCTGGCTTACCAGGATACAGTCAAGGGTTTTAGGTCAAGTATGTAACTTTTCTTAGCAGGAACTCAGTCAGAGAGACTTGGTCTTTTTAATCCTGGACTGCAAAGCAAAGGCAGACATAACCCAGGTAAAATTTCAGTTCACTAAGGAAGCAATCTAAAAATTGACCCCTTCTGCCCACTGCAGAATAACATGACGTTCTGTAGCTTGCCAATGCTGCAATTTATATCAGAGATATAATATTAAATAAGCCCCACCACCTCCTTGACTTAAGTTGAATCAATTCTGCCTCACTAAGTAGCATCTGCCTTGGGCACAGCTCCTAAGAAATACACGAGTACAATTCAAATAGGTTGGCCAGGAACAAAATACAGGTAAGATGCTACAGTAAAAGAAAGAAACAGGGAAATTGATTCGGCAGCAGATAGTGAGGAATCTGAGATCAATCAATATAAAACAGTGCTTGAAAGGAGACCCTGTGTGAAAGAGGCAGGAGCACAAAGGGCTGAATTGCTGAGAGCACTGAATGTGAAACCTGTAAGCATCTAATGGCCTCTGATCACTGCTGATGCCAGAATTCATGAACCCATCACCCTCAGCAGTGGTGGCTTGGTAATGCCACCCAGAAAGTGAGGTGCATCCTGAAAACAGCATGGAAAGGTGAGGGCATGGAGAGGATGCCCAAACACAGACAAGGGGAACACAGAACCTACAAACTCTCGTGCTTTAGGAATGCCAGGTCAGTCAAGTACAGAAAAGGGTTGGTTTGGAACACTCCCAGAATTTTCCATCACACATTAACTTGGATCCCTTGGTAAAAATTCAAAGACAAGCAGAGGAAAACTTGAGAAACCTTTGTAACCTTGACACCTCTACTACTCCAAATTCTGTTTTGTAGAAGCTGGTTAAGAAATATTAACATTTTGATGGGATATGGGAGAGGAGGAATAACTGATGGTCATGCCCCAGAAACTTCATTATTTTAAGAAACCAGTCTAAAAAAGTGAAACATTGATCACTTTGGCAAGCTTTTTAATTTCATCAGGAAAAATAAAACAGCTGGAATTACTATAAAACATTTCATGAAAATTGTCGTTGTTTGTAGCCCACTACATCAGGAAAAAAAAAAAAAAAAGGAAGAAAGGAAGGAAACAAAGGACCCCAGTACCACAGAAATATGCAAATAAAAAGCTGGCAGGAAAAAAAAAAAAAGACTGCCACATGATGAAAAGCCATTACCAAAATAATGAGAACTATAATTATTTCTCAAGATTACTCTTTTGGATTTAGATTGAATTGTACAGAATTACTACGTCATTGCATGAAAAAGATAACCAACTTCCCTGGGAAATTTACCAAGTAGTCCAGGTAGACAATTCATTTTCAGCTTTAAGTACTGCAAAGATGCATTTGCAGCTAAAATATTGCAAACTATCTAACGCAGGACATCATATGCATCCAGGTAAAATCCTTAAAAAGTAACCTACAAAACTGTCTTCCTTCAGGAAAACCCTCAAATCCTGTGGAACTGAAAGCCTGGAGGAAATCACTACAGGAAGGGAAGCCTGAGCTTTCAGCTTTCTCAGAAGAGAGAAATATGCAAGAATATCCCTTGTCTATTGGGCTTCCCCTCAAGAACATTTAGTCTCAGAATGATTGCCACAAACTGAGTATAAATAATGGTTTTAAAGTCTCAAATCCTGTGGAACTGAGAGCCTGGAGGAGTTCACTACAGGAAGGGAAGCCTGAGCTTTCAGCTTTCTCAGAAGGGAGAAATATGCAAGACACAGGGCAGATGAATCTGCACCTTTTCCTGCAGAGCAGCCCTGCAGCAAGGCCCTCCCTGCACAGGTTATAAAGCAGGATTCAGTAAACCTTCACCAAGGCAGACTTATTTGAACTGCTTATATATATTCAACAAATACATATGGGATGTTCAGTCTGGAAGATTGATAATCATTTACACATTATCAGCTTTGATATTTTAATTTTGTTTGGTTACAAATAATCTGATTTTGAAACAAATAGTCAAAATTTACTTATGCCAAAGACCACTGTTGATTAAAATGAAGAGTAGCACCCAGACATCTTGATTAATTGTATGTATTTATTCCATTTTGTCAACATCTGCTTTTGGGAGTCAGAACAGGTCCCTCAAGGAACCTGATGTATCACACTAATGCAAGCTTTTCATTATAAAACTTTATTGTGCTTTAAAGTTTGTACATATTGAGCATTAAATGCTGCTTCTCTTGCACAGCTAACTTAAAAAAAATTGCAGGGAGCACCATTTTTTCATTTCCAGTTCTGGCAAAATATCTGTAGAATTTTAACTCTGACGACCTGAACTTATTGCTAGTTGATAAGCTGAGGATTTTCAAATTAAGATTTCATTTAAGATTCTTTGTTCTGTAATAAGATTCCAGTAGCCTGGAAATGAAAGCAACAACTGCCTTGTGAACAAACTGCTGATGAAAAACATTTAATAGAATTTTTCTGCTACAACTACCTGCATTATTCTAGTACACAAGCTCTCCAATAACTCATTGTTATGTGAGACAAGTCTCCAATGCATGGGAAATGTGGGCTCCCAAATCCTCTACATGGCAACACTCACAGCACCTGCTCTCTCCAGAACCCCCCCACAGCTGACCATGGATGGTGTGGGCTGGCTGGAATTTAGGAATCCACCAGCCCTCCAAGACTTGCTATTGCTGGGAGAAAGCTTATAAACAGTGCCACTGCCATTTAAAATTAATTAATTTCACCTTGTACAGTAATTTATAACCTGCAAGCTGTCCCTAAATGTTTTCACAGCTGATTGAGTATCACAGACAAACTCAAACCTGACATGGTAGCAGTTTGCAGGTTTGGTAGCTATTCCTCTTTGACTTTCCACAAATTCTCCCTTGTCTACTGGGCTTCCCCTCAAGAACATTTAGTCTCAGAATGATTGCCACAAACTGAGTATAAATAATGGTTTTAAAGTCTTTATCTTACTCTTGTATGTTGCATGTGAAAAGCTTGACCCATTCCCCTGAATCCAGTCAATGAAGCCAAAGGAATCAGGAACCAGCTCTTAATCACATTATTTCCTGAATGCTTAGAACCTAAGCAGTCAAGCACTGAAATGATCCCAGTGGCAAAGACATCATCACAGTGTGGAACTAGATAAAGTACTGAGAATAACGATATCTGCTCAACTCAAGGCTATTTGTACCATATTTTAGCCTGAAAACTAGAGTCCACTATCCACAGCAGATTATGCAGGCACTGGTTTTAGAAATACCAGATATTAGCAATTTTTGATTTAAAAACCCTCAAACTTGCCTAGATGAGCATTAAAGAAATACAGACAACCAACCAGTGAAATGCAGAATGGATTCTCTCTGTGTCATTTTCATTTCCCAACACTCATTGGCTTCCTGCAGTAGAAAGCTTTGAACCAAGTTACAAATCTTAAAGACTGGTACACTAATTACGTGGTAAAATATAAAACATTTTGCTCATTAATTTTCCCCAGTCCTGTCATCTACATTGTCTACCCTGCTCAGAGGTGCTCTGCACACAACACTGGAGCAATGTGGGATGTGTTCCATTCCATAAGGCACCCACCACACCTGCAGATATAACAATGGACACTACATACTAACAGGCTCTAAGTGTCCATGAGTCAGTTCAGAAGAGAAAGGTAAAAATCTTCCCTGCACTGCTGTGTCGTGAGGTTGATGATCACAGTAGGGAATAGTCATGACAGGACTAAGAGCTTTGCCAACTTGAAACCTTTACCAAGTGCAAGCTGCATTCAAACATAAACAGTTAAAACCCACTGCACCCCTCCTTTTCCACTGACACCTTTCTTCTTCCAGCCTCTGTTTGTTTATGTATGTATGTATGTGCATTCAAAACCTGCAACTTCCCAGCTAATAGCTTGTCTGCTAACACCTCCTGTATGACATTTGAAATTCTGCCAGTTATGTTAAGTAGGAAACAAACCCACAATGAAACTGCACAGCAAAAACAAACCGAGAAGATCTGAGAACACTACAGAAAAGATGCTATTATTAGCATATAAATTTAAAAATTTCACCTGGGTAAAAACACAGAAATCTCTTCAATGCCCTGCCTAACATCATCAAATCCTTGAACCATCCTTGCTTGGGCGCTGAAGGAATTTTTTTGTCAGTCTTATCAAAGCCAGAATCACAAACCTTAAAAATCAGCCACCATAAAGGCTCTTCCAGTGTCCTGGGCAGCAACCAGCCCACAGCAGCTTCCCCCTCAAGCACAAACGTGTCAGGTCAGGGCTGCCAACAGGAGCAGGCTGTGTCCTGTGTGACCATGCCACATCCATCCAGCACGATCTGCTCAGTAAAATCAGTCACAGAGGGCCCAATGAGGTGGGTTTGAGTTTCTGTCCCCTTCACAAATCCTAGGTACAAATCAGACCTTCATCTCCAAAATTCAGAAAGTCAAACGATCACTTTGCTGAAATATATGGAATTTTGCTTGAGTGGGATCAGGATTTCAGTAGGTACAGGCCAAAGTACAACTAGAGCAAAACTCTCACATCTTCCAGTTTCTTTGTCTTGCAATACTGACATTAGTGGAGATTGTAAGTGTCCATTAAAAGTGGACATACTGACACTAATGGGCATTATAAAGCTGAGAGTACATAGATTGTATGAAGTTTCCTTTGCCAATCAAAATACCTTCATTTCTTTTTTAGAGCTCAATACAAAATATGCTTCTCCAAATTCAGCTTCCAGAACAGTTCAATTAAGCAAGGATGCAGGAAAACAGAGATAATTTATTTTTGGGCAATACAATTTTGTTTGTTTCTCATACATATTTTATAAATGTATTTAACTTCTCTTTTTTCCAACCTACACATCAATTGCATCTTCTTCAGAGCAACCTTTCTTATACCAAGGTATCTTCCTCTAAAAATTACAACTTAAAGTTATCTTTATAAGATGCCTAAAATGTGCAAGATATCTGAACGTGAATTCTTGTCCATACAAACCTATAAACCCACACAAAAGATACAGTATTTCTAACTAAGACATGAACTCCACCTTTTGCAATCCTTCTTGGCAGGATCTTTCCTCTGTGCAAGACAAAACCTTCACTTCCCAAATATTTCAGAATCAAGTTGTGAAATTATGGTTACAGTCATGGACATGGAATTGTCAAAAATGTTGCTGCACCCAAGTAAGTGCTGACATGACTGCAATTATTTAAAGGGAGCAACAGCACTCAAGTGTTTTCTGGGTAGTCACCAAATTAAGGAGGATTCTGGACATGATCCCTTTAGGGCAGAATCCACATAATGGATTTATGCTGCAGCTTCCTACTTCTTCCTTCTTAAAATACCATCACACTCACATATCTCAAAACAGCTGTGATGCAGGAGAACCAAAGAATTGCACTCAAATGCATGAACTTGAAAAAGGCAAATAGTTACCTGTGGCTGTCACTGTTAGATGTCCACCAGAAGTTCTTATAAGGAGTCAAAATGTTTTACTCTCCATGTGTTGTCACAGGTTATAAAAACACATTGTTCACAGATGAAAATTTAAGAGAATAATCATGAAAATGGAGTTGCAATATTTTATTTGAAAAAGGAGGTCCTTTGTATGGATAACATTTGTCAGGTATGTCCCTGCAAACTGTTTGCTGGAGAGAAGGGGAAAAGAATCCCTGCCACAGGTATTCACAGGTTTTGAGGAAATTCCAGGCAAAGCATCAATTTTCATCCTTTCCCACTGTGGTCACTCCCCCAGGAGAGATGATGTCAGTAAGAGCTATGGGTGAACAGATCTGATCAGGGCTTCTCCCCCTCTGAAATGGAATGTAAGGACTGCATCAAGCTGGACACCCACCCCAACCTGCAAACAGCAGAGCCAGGCAGCCAGAGCTCTCCAGAGAAACAACACTTCCATCCCTGACTCATAAATCCACAAAGCTGTGCTTCTGTACCCTGCGTACAGAGACAGGTTGAACACCCTTTCCCCTAGGGCTGCAAGAAAAGTGAATTATCCTGCAGGGGTTAGAGGGATGTTAGGCACGGGGGGATTCTGGGCTGTGCCCTAGGGAAGCAGGCAAGTGGCAGCAGGGAGAGCAGAGTGCCCAGCACAGTGTGGGATCAGGGGATGCTCCCTGTGCTCCCCAACAGGCACAGACCCCAACAGCAGCCACGCTCCTGCCATTGGAAACCTCGATGCCACAAGACTGAGCTATTTCAGAGCAGCTGTGTGTGGGCTGGAGATACTAGGCACAACAGGGGAAAAAAAAAAAAAAAAAAAAAAAAAAAAAAAAAAAGCAGTTCTTTTTTGAGTTTACTTAGCGTTTGACAAACAAAATGATTGCCATAGCAACATGTGCACTCTGTTGAATAAATACCTGCGTAAGTACCACAGACATAAAGGTGTAACTGGTCTATACTGGTTTAAAAACAAACCAGTACATTTGATTGTGTATTCTTGTTTCTTCTAATTTTGGTGTTTATCAAACACCTTGAAGGACTACTGCTGTATTATTCTCTGCAGTACACGTTTCTCTGGGATCAGGGAGAAAGAAGCGGAGGGCTCAAGACCAGTGTTTGCTGTGCTCACAGGAACTCAGCCATGTGGAATTCTCACATGGTGGAGTGGGGCCCTCCCTCATTAAGTAGTTTGGTTTAATAGTCAAAGGAAACACAAAAGCTACCAAACACCCATTTTAAATATTCCTTCAACACACCTTTTTCATTCAGTACAACTCAACAAGGCTGAAGATACTTCTCAAAGCATATTTTGTTTGTTTTGTTATTAAAAGGTAAGATACTAAGAACCTAAGAAATATACTATTAAAGTCAAAGGAGGACAACTGTAACAGGACACAAAGGTAACATCAGATGTGGGAGGATCTGCAAGAAAGGAGAAATATCATGCAGAAATGGGTTTACTACAAATGCTTCCCTATTTTCTCATTCAGGAATAATTAGAAGCTTTAAGTTTCACATACATTTGAGAATTCTATACATCCTTCCACAACCATAATCTTCTACCAACTCTTAGCTTAGTGGTAGTATGTTACAATTTCCAAATGCAGAGGTTTTCAAATCCATACACTCAGTTTGACTACTTCAATCTACGGAGCAAAAATGAAATTTCAAGATATCATCACAGTGGACATTCCAAACAAGACTTAAGGGTGGTTTTTTTTTGTTTTGTTTTTTGTTTTTTTGTTTTGTTTTTTTTTTTTTTTTTTTTTTTTTTTTTGAGAAAAAGGAAAAAAAAAAAAAAAATATACTAA
>VZTT01073228.1:25530-37146 GCA_013400855.1 Buphagus erythrorhynchus
TTTGTTTTTTTTTTTTTTTTTTTTTTTTAGAGAAAAGGAAAAAAATAAAATAAATTATACTAAATCGAGCTTACATTTTGTTTATGGGTTCCTTTTAAAAATGCTCTTATTTTCATTAAATGTACATTTAAATTATTAAGACAAGATTTTAAGTTATTAAAGATTGCAACATAAGAGAACTTCATGTTCTTTTGTCTTGATTTTTAATTTATGACTCTTGGAATTTTTTTTACATTTTCCATTATTTTGTGGCTGAATAAGCATTAGCAGTGTGTTCCTGAATGACTGGGATCTCTGACAGCTTTATATATTCTGTACAGTCATGGTTAAGATCTCTGTGGGTCTAATTATTGTGCTTGATTTGTAGGGTGGGCAATAGAGTGCCTGATATTGCAAAAAAAGTAAAATGCTGAATCACTGAAATTGTTCTCCATATTTTCATCCCCTATTTGCCTGTTTCACCACCCTGCTCTTTGCAGACAATAAAACACTGTAAAAGTGGACAGCTGGGTGCTGGGATGGAAGCTGCAATATTTTCACTTTTTCTCCCTTCCTGACAAAATGGCTGGATTCCCAAAGGAGAGATTCCTATTTGCATGGACATGATAAATAATTCTTCAATCAGGAATAAAGTGAGAGCCTACATAAAGCATTTTAAGTATGAATCAGTCTAATAACTTACGGAAGGGAAGGGAGAAAAAATTAATTCCTGCTGTAAATGACGAGCACATTTCAAATACCAGGGTCCCTGTATGTTGGTTAGAGCCCAAAGAAATATAAATCAAGTTTTCAGCTACAGAAGGGGATTTGGTGTGACTCTGCTTTGTAGCAACACAATGGGAATAATCCCAAAACTACAGGGAAAACCTTACAGGTTTCTGTTGTGTTCACTGCATGGTTCACTCAGAAGCCACCACTGGGGGTAGAGGGAGACACATCAAACACAGGTGAAGTCTTCCCCCCTCACATCCTATCCAAAACCCAGCCTTGAGTTTGAAAAGACTTTTATTTTAGCTCTGTGCACCATGACTGATTTGAACTTCAGGAAAACCGGAAATAAATCAGATAAACAATAAACTGGTGCTACCTACATGAACTTTTGCAGTTGTAATTACATAGTATTTCTCTCTTGGTATAAAGGAGTTCTCAGGAAGCCTGACTGCAAAATCATAAAGATCTTAGGTTGCACACTTCAGGATGTCGTATAATCTTCAATCAAATGCAAATTCCTGATTTATATGCTGCATCAACTGATTTAATTTACATAATTATAAAGAAGAGACATGTAATTTTATTGGTGTAGAATAGTTCTGCAAGCTTGTTCCACAGATACATAAAGATCCTAATTTTTTATTCTGTACTCCTTAAATTCTTCAGTAGGTAGGTACAATTCTTCCAGCCATTACATATGATTATTGATCCTCCACACTTCCAAGAGACAAGAGAACATTCAAAAGTAACAGATATTTTTGCTTCATCTGTTATATGGAACTGAGAAATGTGTCTTCCTCTCTGTGTAAGCAGCTGTTATAAATATGTAAGTAGTAATATTTGAGGGTTGAGGGGGGAAAAAGGAGATGTATAAATGGACAAAAATTCTGCAGGTGATTTTACAATGCACTTAACTTTCCGAAGTCACTACATTGGCCAAAAGAGCCCCAAAAGCTTCAGAGTGAGTCAGCTGTTCCAGCTATGATCATCTTTACCTAATCCTGACTGCACTTATGCTGCTCTAGATCTTTAGATCTTAATTTTTGCCAGAGTACTATGCATATTAGCTTTTCTAGCCTATTTAATATTGGCTTTTTTTGAACCAAATGCCACAGAGCAGGTCTAGCAAAACCCACTGACAATTAGCTCAGAATAACTGTTTTTACTGCATCCACTGAATCAGTAAGAGCTTTGGAGTATAATCAGAAGAAGACTAAGCTGCAGACAAGCAGAAGAGAAATGAAGAGCATATTTTAGGGCCTCTCTGAAAGATAGTGCCTTGTTGACACTTCTCTAAACAATATACATCATTTTTATGTGCTATGCCCATGAGAACTGGGAGAGAGTCACAAATAAAAACAGACCTTCAGGACTAAGAGAGTACTTTATACCATAAGCTTGTCATTCATAAAGATGTAGTCAACACTGTTCGATTACTTATACATATTACTTCATTTTAAGGTCTTATTATGTCTTCCAAAAATTTTCATGAAGATTATAATTGAATTCCCTCTTGTGCCAAGCTATTTTTATTTATTGATTCTATAAGTAAAATCAATACAAAATTTTGTCCTCTAGAATTTTACATTTGCTACTTCAAGGCAAGTGAACAAAAAGCAAAACAGGTACTGTGCATCAGTGCATTAGGAAAATCTTATACTGTTAAAATTACTGTGCCACTCCAAGTTTTAGTTGCCATACGTGGAACTAGAAATACCACTTTTAAGCAACAAGCAGAAAATGAAAAGAGGAAAAAACCCTACCTTGATCAATCTTAGAGCACTTTACAATAACACCTGCTGGAAGCTGCAGTAATACCTGGTAATACCTGATAGAGGAGCAGGGGAATGAGGCAGGAGGAGAGTGCAGGGCAGCCCTTTGTGGTGACATCCTTCCCAGCAGCTGTGACCCAAGGGTCAGCCTCTGCCTCTCCACAGCAGGGGACAGTGTGGCCAGGACACTGAAGTCCCAGTGCTCCCAGTGCCTGGCACAGGGCTGTGCCCAGCACAGCCACAGCCCTGCTGCCAAGTGCAGCAGAGTGGCATCAGCCACACAGGTCATCCTCGGTGACCAGAGAGAGCACAAACCTTGCCATGACCCCTCTGCATTCCTGCTACAGCCCCTGCCTGTAAAGCACACTCTTACTGCTCACATCCACACTAAATGTCAGGACTCACAACTGTGCTTGCCCAGAAACTGATTTTTTTCACTTTATTCCAAAGCAGAGATCAGATACAAACTCGGATGAGAAACCACAATATAAACAGAACAGCTCTCAGAATACAAACACCAAAACTGTGACATAAATATATTCTTAAACCACTTTGGAATTCTTTATTGGAAGACACTGTGGTACATACCATCTTTATAAGTTATTAAGTATTTAGAATGAGATGAGACTCCGAATTCTCCTCATATCTGTAGATGAAATTCTGCTTATCCAAGATAAGATCTAGATGACAGTTTTCAGTGTCTCCTTATGGATGCACACTTCACTGTATACAATAAAGTGTGTTCCTGAGTAAGCTTTGATTTGAAACTTATTTAATCTGCTTAGGTATCTTTGTATATTTTGAGTCTATTGACTGGATTCAACTCACCCTAATACAGTCACTTTTACCCACTGCCAAAACCTGAGATGGAGGAAAAAAAACCCTCAGTAAAGACTTCACACTATTATTTGTTATTTTTGTTTCATTTAAGCTACTGAAATATCTCCCTTGACTAACACAATCAAGTTGAAAAGATGAAAAAGTCTTTTGGTCTGAAATTCCCAGGAAATTAGAGATCCTCTTCTTAGTGGTAACAGTGGGACAGAGCAGGAATTCACTGAACCAGAGCTCTAGAAAATTTATTCCACTATCGAAGTTTGCTTACAAACACTCATCTGTTAACTCACTTTGATGCTGAATGGTTCTGGGTGATAAAAATTTTACAGTATATGTTTAAAAAAAAGAAAAAAAAACAGAAAAGAAAAAAGGAAAGGTAATAGATTATAGATGAATGGCACAGAGATGGGCAAGAGTGTTTTGTGTAGGACTGGAAATATATCAATGCAAGTCATTTGAAAGTAGGAAGTCATCAGGAAGAAATATATTGGAGTTGAAAGATCGACAGGATCAAATGTAATTAGGCATGGAAATCCTTTCATATGTCACATGGTCCACCTACTTCATAGTATAGAATTGGTCTTCTTTCATTACTCTTTTTCTCCTTTGCGCTATGTTCACTTTGGTTCTGAATGCTTTCAAGAATCAGCTTATACTTTTTAAAACTCAACAAAGTTTTTTAATGTTTTTTAATCACTGGAACAGCTACCATAAGTACTGAGTAATGAGCTTTAAAGAGAACTCTCTTCTATGAAATGCATCCCATTCCTCTTGAACCCCAGACTTTCCCAGAATTTCATGCACAGATTGTTTAAGATTCCCCCTCAAACTGCACAGGTTGTTGCCTCTGCTCTGCCACTGGAAGACTGACCCCAAACTACCCTGCTCTGGAGGTTATCACTTTTGACTTATTCTTCTACCTTATAGTTTTTTTTAATTTCTTTGTTCTAATGTCAACACTGTCCTTTAGCATATAAAGCCCTGCCTTATCTCATCCTTTTATAAAACAAACCAAGTATTTTTAGCTCTTCTTATGAGACAGCACATCAATCTCCCCAGATCTTTTCAAGGTCTTTTCCTCACTTCTTGAGCAAAGGCGAGAAAAATTGCTCAGAGAATTAAAAGCAAATTCATGAAAAGTCTGAGATATCCAATGGAGATTAACTGTCAGAGGAAAGACACATTAACACAGATATCCTGACTACTGCTTCTGCACCCTCCTGTGCAAGGCCATGTCAGCTCACTTTCCAATCTCCATGGTAAATTGATTTGCTGCAGATGTGTGCAAAGGCCTTAAGGTAATCTGTCTTTCCCACCTTAAGATACTTTCATGCAACTTTTTAAGAATTATGGAGAAAGAATGGTTTCTTGCTTTGCCCATTACTGTTATTAGAGCAAACCCACATAGTTGTCATTTAATATGCTGCTCAAAGAAAAAAATGCAAGGCAAAGGTTATTCAAGACAAGTGTGTTGCTCTTATGCATGCAGAAAGCAAGCTGGCAAAGCATTTTATCACCAAAAAATAAAAGATTAAGTTAAGGACGCAATTTTTTAACATAAGATGACACTTATAAAATAAAAGCTTCTAGTTGAACTGTGTCTTTCCTCTGGAATATTAGAATTTATGTCTTTTAAGGATAAAACAGAAAAAAAAAATCAGGTAAATAAATGAAACATGTCAGAAACATAAATCCCTGAGAATCTATTAATTTACAGTGCATTCTATATATCTTCCTCAGCTAACAATAACAAAATCATTATTTCCAAAGTATTTTATGTGAAGGATTAGTGTGCCATTTCCACGAGGTTTCACAGAACCACAAAACCGTTTGGCTTGCAGTAAGATCACTGAGCCCAACCATTAACCCAGCACTGTTACTAAACCATGTCCCAGATGAAGTGACACATCTACCCAACCTTTAAATACCTCCAGGGATGGTGACTCAGCCTGTTCACACCAGACTGAACAGAATTCATGAACTTACCTATTTGGTGTGAGACATAACCACCAAAATGAGGCTAAAATAAAAGTTTTCTGTGACCACCCACGATCCCCTGCAATTAAAGACAGTACATCTAAAGATCTACTTCCAGTAAAATCCACCACAGAAAATTATTTTGGAGATGTTAACAGTATACCCCTCTGAACATGGATTTTTTTCCACAGTTTGACCAAATAACTATCAAAAGTTTCATATACATATACATATATATATATACATATATACANTATCAAAAGTTTCATATACATATACATATATATATACATATATACATATACATACATACATATATATATGTCCAGGCATACTTTCATGAAATATTTTCAGGTTAGAGTAATAAAGTGGCAAGTACAACAGAGATGAAATTTGATAGGCCATTTGTGTAGTAAACTACATCTCCACAGCTCTTTAATCAATGTCCTGAACCAATTACCACTCATTATTCTTGATGCATTGTAAGAGAACACATGACCATATATCACTCTCAATGATCATAATGTTTTATGCTAATTTAATATGCTACCATATATAACACCTCAAGGTTAAAAAGAAAGTCTCAGACATTTCTGAGAGACATATAGCTCAGAACTGACTTGCATTTCCATTATTTAAGTAAATGTATAGATTGATAGATATGCTATCCACTATCCATTTGGAGTACTTTGTCAGACACAAATTTAGCTGCCAGCATTTTTCATCTACTGCACTCATTTTTTACTCTGAATATTATTTCATCTCATTTCTATACAAGGCAACTTTTTGTAGCCTCAGACTTTTTTGATAGCCCATCCCAGTGGCAAGAATTTGATAGGAATTGGAATGAACTGGGCTCCCCTACCAGCTCATGACATACAGCAGCACTTGGCAGGAGTAAGACCATCTGCCCAGCTCATAGAACTACACTCCATCAGACAATATATCCAGTTTGGGCCATTTAACACCTCTGAGCTTTAGATACAACCAGCAAAACTAGCACAGAAGTTCTGCAATCAGGTATCTTCTCACGTTTAATATTTCCTGAGCATGCTCCAGTCTCACTCTGTAGCCAAATCACAAGGAACTGCAGAGAGACTGTGTGTTCTGAATTCCCATTTTTCTTTGGCTGGAACACACCTAAGATGGCTATAACTGATTTATCTATAAAACTATAAAGCAGTAATGAAAGCAGATATTACTAACTGGCAAGAGGCAAAATAATAAAGTAGGCAGAATATGGATTAAGTGAGGATTTTTTGAGATCAAGAAACATATTTGAAAAGGGAACCTTCTCTCTTAGGGATGGAGAGGAAACAAGAAGGAAAATTAAATGAGTAAGAGAGTGCATAATTATATCTGGGAGGGCATAGGATTAGGCAAGTTAAAGTCTCACAAACACTAAATGAAGCAAAGAAAACAGAGGCAAGAAGAGAAAAACTAAAGAAGTAGAAGAGGAAAAAAAGAGAAGCAGAGGTGAGATTTCTCAGTTAACTTGGTATTTTTTTAATGTGCACGTGGAAGTATACACAGAAAACACAGCAAGAATTTGAGAATGCTTCCTGATAGAACATAACACCAAACTACTAGGATAAATGTAAAATCCTGCCAGATTCAGACTATTAAGAGGCAGAGTAAAAGGAAGAGTTCAGAATACCACTGGGTATCAGTAATAGGAAAGAGGGGGGGAGAGAAGAGCAATCTGTTCCTCACTGTGACCTCTGCTGATTTTGTGCTTTTCCCCATTCATTTGCTTGTCACATTTTCAAGTCCTAAAATCCCATTTCACTGTAAGGTTGCAAGAATTACTGGAACACTAATATAAGCAAAACCACCCAAATAGACAGCCTTTCTCTGAATATTCACAACAGTTAATGATGTTCTTCTATTTTTGGAACACTACACAAATAGGACATAAATTGCAATGAGCTACCATAACTTTAATACCAAGCTCGTATTTAGATTTTTACTTTCCTAGCAGTGTTCACTGTATGATGAATTTAATTTTATCTGAGACACCAAAAAAAGAAATTACAGCACTGCCAAAGCAGATGGCTGCTGTAATGAATACCACAGCTGAGACTCACGGTGAAATTCCACTCATGAGAAACACTATCAATATACAAGTTTCCTTTCTCAACTTTATATCTGCTCTTTTGGGGAGGACTGATTTTTATGTGTCTCAAGGTGCTGGAAACCAAACTTCAAACTTAATTGCTGAATTTTTATTTTATGTGTATATATATTAGCTGAATTGTTTTTAAGCTTCCTATGTGGAAGTCTTATCAACCACCCATTCCAAGTGCTCCTAATCTTTAAGCAAAATGAAGAATTAAGTCTATTAATACACTGCAAAATAGCCAAGTGTTTT
The DNA here is from genome assembly GCA_013400855.1 of Buphagus erythrorhynchus. Lineage (NCBI taxonomy): Eukaryota > Metazoa > Chordata > Aves > Passeriformes > Sturnidae > Buphagus > Buphagus erythrorhynchus. The sequence continues at coordinate 33,199 of VZTT01073228.1, forward strand.
TTAAATCCTNAAGTTACAAGATTTGATTACAGAAAAATTAACTGGGAAATAGCCATATACTCCCAATTAAAACAAATACCACTTTAATTTGCTAATTTAAAATCTAACTACAGTTTATTTATATTATTTCAGGCAAGTTCTTCAATCATTATGGCAACCTGAGCATCTGTGGTAGAATTCCATGTTAAGAAAACACAACATTTTCCAAAAAAAGACTCTTCACCTTTGACCAACATCCACAGAGATGACAAATATAAACCTCACAGCAAAGGGTTGAGACCTATACAGTAAATTAAACTATTTATGCAGTCCACTCTTGGAAGGAAGCCTCAGATAAAAGGTTACATTAATACCAATGATCTGCCCTGAACCTCAAGGACATTTTGATGAGCTAAAAGCACATTTAACACCCTGCCCTTTCAGATCCTCATTATGCTGCTGTACTAAAACTTCCACTGCTGTTAGTGTTGCTGACTCAAGAAGACGTGGGAGACAAAAATAAAGTAGCACTGGCATCATGTGCTAGAGAGACACAAAGTTACTTCTGCCAGCTGAGTTTTCTGTACCTTCCTAAGGACTGAAATTCAAAAGGTTAAGGGAAACTAGATTTGGACTTGGTGATCCTCAGGGGTCCCTTCCAACTCAGGATATTCTGTGGAATAGCTCGATGCACCTTCACAACACAAGGTCTACATGATACCAGTAAGGACTAGAGATAGAAGTCCATTGCAGCTGCAAACTATCTAAATGTATACACAGATAAACCATCAAGGGGTACCACAGCTTATGCTACTACTTGACACAGCATGAAAACAAGAACAGCTTTTCCACAGGCAAACTTCTCCCAGGCTAATCTAATCATAGGTATAGACTCTTCCTCCTACCTCTTCTCCAAGGTAAGTTTGGAAAAAGGTGATTTTTTGCAGGAATAAACTATAGAAATTCATAAACCCTCCATCAGAGCATAAATGGGGCTTCAAGCTGCTGAGCAGACTTTGTTAGATCTCAGTTGCAGACCCAGCAATCCCCAGGAGACAGCAGAGAGACAAGGAATCCCAGGAAAGGCTGACATTCAGGTGTGCTTTGCACTGAGCATGAGTTACTGATTTCCTCTGCTCTGAGAGCCCAGGCAGCACAGTGGTGAAGATCACAGAAGGAATCAAAGGACAGGTTCACCTTTACTCCTGGAACATAAATCCCAATGAGAGAAGAGCTGATGCACATAGGAATGGTACCACTCCAAACACAGCTCCCCAAGAGGGAAGAGGAGAGAGGAATAAACTGGCCCACACTCCCCTCTGCAGCCTCTTAAACATGTTAAACACAGCACACTCACACAAATGTCACCAAACTGCAAAGGAAGGGCCAGAAAAGAAACAACAGGCAGACAAAGTTGACTGTGACAAGAACTTGAATCAATTCTTGTCTCAGCATCCACAAAAAAGCAGATGAAGGTCACATTCAGGAAGTTCTCCACTGGAAGAAAACAGTTTTAAAATGTCTTTAAGATAATGACAGTGAAGATGGCAATTAGAACTACTGTGAGCTGACTGCATCAGGGCCAAGTGAATTGCACTCAAATGCTACAGAAAATAACAATGACAGTAGCAAGCTGCCAGAAGTCTCCTTCACATTTGTCCCTAAAGAGAGGGAATACCATAAGAAACAAGCTGACCTGATCTTCGGAAAGTTATAAACAAACTACAGACCTAAAGGCCAACTCACAGCACAGATGAGCTGTGAACACATTGATAAATCCTCTACAAGATCCTGCTGCAAGTCCTGTGCCTTATTCACTGTCCACATGGCTGATGCTGCCACAGTGCAGAGATGACTTTATTGCATTTGTGTGATAGGTAGACAAGGGTTAATCCAAAAGTCCATTTTAAAGACAATGGAAAAAGTTGCACCCACTTTAATTGCATTTCCATCGAGTTCAGAAGTGATAAGCACTTGAGGAGCCCACTAGATAACCGTGGCTACTTGAATATAAAGTTAATGATATTTTATGAGCAGTGAAAGATTGCGGAAGAAAATTAAATTCTGATGTGTTTGCACTGGGTCTCTGAAGTGTGACTGGCAGCTCTGGAGCACCCATGGCACCCTCTAGGTTCTCAATCCTTTTTGGAAGGATCTACAATCATTTGGATCATTTGGGAAGAGCATACATTCTCAAGGGGACAGTTTTTAAACAAGTTTGCTCATGTTTTGGACCATTGTTACAGGTACTGATACATGAACTTGTCTTTGAAGCGACTAATTTTTCCCAAAACAGTGCCAGGATTTTAAGATATCAACACATGGGCTTTTTCTGCTTATGAAAAACAAGCAAACAAAAAAGGCTGACTTCACCCCTGCTCAAAAAGTTTGAGTTAATGCACAATAAAAAATTTCTCTTGTTCAAGACTAAAAACATTTGCTAAATATGTTATAGTTACACCTTCAGTTTGTGTTATATCCTTGTGACCAGGAACCTGCTTTCAGAATTAAAAAGAAGCTGCAAGTCATAACACCATGCTATGATTTTTTCCAATTTACATTTTTTTCCCAACCTCTCTATTTTAAGCAAAATTTAATTATTATTCAATGTGCACTGCTGATAGAGACAGAATTATGCAGAATAATTGAAACACATTTTTTTTTCCCCCTCTCACATTTTAGAATAATTGCTTTCCAGATTTGGCCTGTTTGATACTTAATCATAACAAAAAGTAATTGTGAACCTTCGGTCAAAGCTTAGGCTTGCCCTTTTTCTGATTTTCCTCATTTTTGCAGCAGAGAAATATTTCAGAATTTCTTCCAATCAAACATGATCAATACAGCAAGAACTGTCTCTGTTCATGTGTCTGGAGTAGCAAAGGATGAGATTTGTAATATACACAAAGATATGGAAATGCCTGGAGATTACAAATCCAAACTTAATTAAACAAAAGTATAAAATAAAATTATTGAAAATGGTTTAAGGAATATCTACATATTATTTGAAACCTCATGAAACTGAACATTTGGGTAGGTATTTTACACTTGTTTTCCTTCTTGGAAACTGCTCCAAAATATAACCCACGTTTGTTTGGGGTTTTTTTTTTTAACTTGGGAATCTTTGTCTCAAGGGGGAACACTGCTGGTGTGATGGTGCTGAGTCACAGACTCAGCACACAGAAAGGGTCTCAGGAAGCCACCAGCTGAACTCCCTCCACAAAGCAGGATCAGCACTGAAGCCAGACTGGGGGCACAGGGCTTCACCCAAGCAGGTCCTGGAAGGGCACAGCTCTGGGCAGAGTCTAATTGGGCTTGTTTGTATTTAACAACTGAAAGAAGAACTGCAGATTCCACTTGGGAGCTTTGATTTCAAGACAGCATCACTGACAGAGTTCAGTGGAAAGATGTCTGAGAGCATGGACAAGACTGGAGAAGTATTGCCCTTTCTGCTTTGTATATGCTTCTACTTTGTATTATTTAAATGCCAGGATATTTTAAACAAATATTCAGTCAATATTTACTTAAATATAAGCATATATATGTATATTTAAATACATTCTTATGGATCATCCTTGCCCCATGCCTGGAAGTGCTCAAGGCCAGGTTGGATGGGACCTGAGCACCTGGTCTAGTGGAAGGTGTCCCTGGCCATGGCAGGGGTTGGAGTGAGATGATTTTCAGGCTCCCTTTCACCCCAAACCATTCTATCATTCTATGACACATTTAACATGTGAAAAACACCATGGGTCCTTTACAAAGATATTTAGTTCAGTTTTGCTAAAGATATTAGTGAAAACAAACTCTACTGTTAGGTGACTTTAACCACATGCTAGCTCATCAGTGACTATTGTGGAATGACTCTGCCTCTTAATTTCTATTATAAGTCAAAACCAAAATAATTAAAAAGATGACAACTTTGGGTTTCTATACTATGCTTAAGCATTCTGTTTCATGGATCAATACATCTGA
>VZTT01073231.1:6307-21371 GCA_013400855.1 Buphagus erythrorhynchus
GGATTTATGCCTATCAATCATACTGATTGTTTGCATATTTCCCCTCGCTGGACACCCTCCTCAAGTGGCTCGCGGGAGACCCTCGGCAAAACCTCACTATCACTTCAGTGGGTCTTGGATTTCTAGGAGCAAAAATATGGGGTTTTTATAATTGCTTAATGAAATATATCAATAAGCCAAGATAGGCCAAAATAACTCATGAGGGGAAGGGATGCCTATTAACCTGAACAAGAGTGATTCCATTCACTCTAGGACTGATTCTGCAAATTTCCCACTAAGATAAATGGATTTGAGGATACTGAGCTGACCAGTTTGTATTTAAGTTTTAATCATAACTGAAGTCCTTGGTGCAATAAACTTTTTGTGGAAAACAATAATAAAAATCAGTCATTTATTATCCTCAAGTTGCTGAATATAGTAACTTTTAAATAATTCAATAGTTAAGCAAACACACAAACTCTCCCTCACGTGCATCCCCTTCCACACACACCCAGGCATGCACAGAGATCAACATAGCAGATCACTAACACCTTGGAAAAGACTGAAATGCTAAATACCTCTCTTCCTGTGCAAAATATCTGGTACAATTATGGGAAAATTCTTTTTACTATCTACATAATATTTAAAACACAAGGGGTTTTAAAATTTTATTTGCAGAATATTTTCATTTAATTTGTTCAATTAAAATTATTTATTTCTCACATACTGTATTTCTATGAATATTTTCTTGCAAAAATATAAAAAATATTTGATATATTTTCAGGGTAAAACATTGGTTTATACAATTTTAAATCATAATGATATGGAAAAATTTATTTGTCCCTCACTAAGGTGGAATAAGTATTTTAATCACAGACCATTTCCAATAAAATACTTTAGATTTTTAAGATAATTTCAAAAAATTTTGATTCTCATTGCTTATTCACTGTAAACAGTAATTTTTCAGTAAATGGAAATTATATGTGGTATATCCACATTAGTTAAAACACCAATTACTACTAATGGCCAGGTTGAACTGCAGTAAATAATGCCCTGAATGATATTTTGCCTTCTTTGTCACATCATGAGATCCTGACATGATAAAGTGTTGAAATATAGTTTTCCTCTTTGATAGCGTCCCATGTTGAAACCCATCCCACGTATTTTATATTGTAATTCTTATATACTTTAAATTTTATTATCTTCTGCATAGTTTTTATTATTGTTTCTGTTACGGTAGTGGAAATCACAGATAAATGCAATTTTGTACAACTTTGAATTTACACCAACAACTGAGAGAACATTTGCTCCTATACTAAAATCTTAGTTTCTTCTATATTCAAACTTTGTTTCACTATCACCAAGAGTCCCATTTTTTGCTGCTCAAAGCCATGTCCAACCTGATGTTGAACACTTTCAGGGATGGGACATCCTCAATGTCTCCAGGCAACCTGTTCCAGTGTTCCACCACCCCCACAATAAAGACTTTCTTCCTTTTATCTAATATATGTCAGAAATGATAAATCTAGGCATATAAAATTTGAGGAAAGATCTGAAATTATTTTGATTTGAAATGCATTTTATATTAATAATAATTTACACATGACTAAAATATATTGATGGACATTTGAGCTTGACACTTTTTGAAAAGTGCATGGAATTTTAAATTAAAACCATTAAAATTACAAACTTCTTACAATTTCCATTTTCCTCTGATATTCAAAGTTGCATATGTCAAATATCTGTGCTTCATACAAATTTCTCAGACGTTCTCAGAAAAAAAATTTATTTCAGACTAAAATATAGTTTATGTAGAACACTAGTACCAGTGAAGATTTTTCAGGGAATGGGGGGAACACATTCTCATTGGATTTGTGTGCACAATACATTTTATCCAGACTGAAAAATTCATCCCAGGTGTGTATTATTCATCATTTTTATTGCACTAGGCCTCGAGATTCTGTGAAAAGTATCCTTTGGACCTTGAACATAGCCCATGTGAAAGAGCTGAGAGGTGATGAAGAAGTTGCAGAAGAGAATAAAGAGCATATGGCCCAGTACAGACACCAGAAAGTACTTTTCTCATGTGATCCACAGCCTGAAAAATTGTTTAGCACAATTTAAAGGCTGTGTTTGATAAACAGGGCTGAAACAGATCTTCAAAATATCTTGTAGATCAAAATCCCTTTAAGCAAATTACCCTGGCCAGTCTCCTTGCTGCTGATAATTCACCCTCCATGCCAGCTGATCAGGCCTGACAATGTGCAGTGGTTTCAGTGAAAGCAGGCAGAAATACCAGGTAAGTGTAGTGGTTTTGGTTCACCAAACTGTTTCCCCCACCCAATGCATCAATTAAATGCAGTGGGTTTAGTGCTGGCCGAACACCAGTTCATACACTAGAATTATTTACTCATTTTCTGCTGTGAGATAAGGATTAGGAGGAGAGCAAAGCAGGCTCAAAACTTTAAAGGGTATAAAGAAAACTTTATTAACAGAACTAAAAGAAGAATAATAAGAATCAGAATAAGCCTTCAGAAAGCTTCTTCTCCCCCTACTTCCTCTTTTCTTTCCCACTGACAATGTAAAGAGACAAAACCTGCAACTTTCAGTCACTTTACCACCTCTAAAATAGTCTCTCTTCAGTTCACTTGCCTTCAGAAAGCTTCTTCTCCCCCTACTTCCTCTTTTCTTTCCCACTGACAATGTAAAGAGACAAAACCTGCAACTTTCAGTCACTTTACCACCTCTAAAATAGTCTCTCTTCAGTTCACTTAGGGAGAGGAGTCTCTCTTGCCGTGCTATGGAGATTTCTGCAAGAAACAGTTCTCTTGTGGCTTTAATGTCGCAGTGAATCAGCCGCCCCGGAGATGGAAATCTGTTTGTCATGTGAAAGTCCCTCCCCTCAACTTACAGCTTTCCCCACAGCTATTTTCGAGGGCTCGATCTTCGGCTAATGGGGCACACTTTTAAAGATGAGCTGTTCAGAAACAAGGGTTCTCTTCCTCTGAGATAATGTTCATCTCTGGGAACAGAGGTCTTCTCCTTCTTCCCTGGGGGCAAAGGGTCTTGATCACTCTTATCTCTCTCTGTTCAAGTTTCTCATTGGGTCACAGCTACTTCAACGTCTGCTTGCCTCAGCATGGGTGCCTTTGCTCATATCTACAGTTTGAATGCTCCTTCCTCCCATGCTTTTCATGAATTACAGGTCAATTCTAGTGTATCATAGTCCATCACCATGGCCTTGCAAAAGAATTTCAGCTCCTAAATTTGAAGCATCCTCTCTTTCTCCTTTCTCTGGACTTCAGCTCTTCCTTCTTCACTGACTTTGGTGTCTCTAAATTGTTATCTTCATGTGTCCTCACCTTTTCCTTTCCTCTGACTCTCGCTGTTGATCATGAGATCTCTCCCAGGCAGCTGTTTTATGGCGGAGGATTTTTCGGCAGCCAAGCTGGGTGGGGGGCTGTGACAGGATCTCAGGACCCAGGCTAAGGCTCAGCAGCAGCATGCTGTGGGCTGATGTTTTCCCCTGTCCCTGCCTGGCGGTTGCTGGCAAATTTCAGCGGTGACAGAATTTCAGATGTACCACGCCAGTGTCCAGTGACCTATTCAGAGGCCGGAAGCAAGAGTATTTCCTGGGCTTTGTTCGTTTCTAAACATGATCTCACAGAGGCGTGTTCAGCTTTCTCAAGTGGTCTAACAAGGTGACAATATTCAAAACTAGCCAGGTGATTGGTTCCGCCCGGCCCGAAGGAAGCTGCCAAGGTCCCTACAGGGAACCATTTCTGCAGATTGTGGGCTTCCTCCCCAACTAAAAACCAAGCTATGCTAAACCATGACACAATGTTGTTGCAAAAGAATTGTGAAAAGGGTAGGCACATTTTCACAGATGCAGGGGAAAATCCCTTTGGATGATGATTCCTCAGGAAAGTGTAGCAAGCTATGCGCCCTTACCTACTGTGCAATATCTAAGTTGGTGAGTTCACCATCTGTCAGCATCACTTTAGAAAATAAATGTTTGATCCATAAAAAATATTTAATATGTCCTATCTGCTTCATTTCAGTCAATGAATAAGCTATGTTCCCTGATCATATGCTTCTTTAAACTGTGATAATTCTTTATTTTTTCTAAATCAGCCTCTGTCTATCCATAATATTCAGATGTCCATGGTAGGAGTGTAATTAAGTTTCATGTTCACTGAGTCAAAAAATATCATTCTTGTTATCTTTTTATTAAATTACTCACATTTAACATCAGTCTGAGATCTGAAAAACAAACTTAATTTGCTGTTTGCCAAGTATCATCTATGTGATACAAATTCCACTTGATAAATCACACCCACACAATGCCATATGATACTACTAGTAAAGTCTTCACAACCTTTTCTCCATCATTAGTTATTTTGGTGAAATGAATGATTAGAACATAAGCAATGGCATTTGTTCAAGACGTTCCAGAAAGAGCTGCAGTCTGTTCTCTTCTTCGCTGCCCATGTTAGCACTGTGCTGTAAAAAAAGAAAGATTACTAGGAAGAGTGTTACTTTTAGTCTAAATTTGTAAATTATATTCGGAATACTCTGTTAAATGACAAGATGCTACTTTAAAATATGGCATCTTAAGGGAAAAAGTCTGCTTTAAAGAGGTTTTGAGACTGCTGTTTTTGGGGGGAAAAGAAATTGGAGGCATCTAAGGTCTTTAGTCATCTAATTTTGAAGGTTGATTCAAAACACAGTTCCTTCACATAGGAACAATAGAGGACAATAAATGCAATAAATTTCAAAATGGAGTTATATATACTTCTAGTTGGGATTACTGGATGTAATTCTTGTACAGTCAAGGGACTGCAGTGAGCTCTCCAATACTTTCCTTCCCTGAAGTTCATCTGCGTTTGCTCCTATATCCAGAGTTCCTATTTACTAGTGATGGTAATAAAGTGATTCACTCCATCTCTGCATTAGAATATTCAACTAGAGCATGTGTCTCATGTTTTCTAGTTAAAATTGGCTGGAACTGAATCAGTATTTACAGTTGTTTATATGACAATATTCATATTTTAACAAGTTTTCTTTAGGCAATCTTTAAGCAGCAATAGCAAATAGTAAGTACAACTTGCAGCAGGGAAGGCCTTGTGAAAAAATAGCGACACTCCTCTGCTTTCTCAAGTTTCCTGTAGTTAAATACATGCCAAAAGGCTTTTCATAACACTACTACTCTTTTGTAGGAATAGTCGATATAATCCCACCTTTGATAAAATTACTAATGGGCTACTTTTCCATGAGGCACAAAATTTTTCTTTTAATAATATGTTTTTAATAAGTTGGAAACATGAACTTGTGTGCCAGTCATGTGGACCATACTCCTACTTCTTAACAAGTTTCACAACCTAATTTAGAAAATATTCACTCTGTGTGACTTAAAAATAAGAATTCTAGGCATCTTCATTCTATTGATGTAATTTTTTCCTACCATGCTGTTATTTTTTTATATTACATCTATTTTTACCACTAGAAATATTTTTCCATGACAGCTATGGAAAATACCTATGTTTACTCAATATTGCAGCATCAGTACATTGTTTATAATTATTTCAACACGGTCCCAAATGTATCTGACAGCTAGATAGCAGAGGTTAGCAACACTGAATGGGAATAACTTCTGAACAATTTCAGGAGATTTCCCAGGAAGGGCTTCCTTTCTGCCACTGCAAATTTTCCCAGAGATATTGTCTGGTTAGCAGTTGCACAAAAAGAGTATTTTTGCACAAACCTTGGGCCAAGTTCTGTCTCAACTTTACTAGTGAATGCAAAGAGGGTAAAAGTGCTGCTTCAAACCCCTCTGTGCACTTTCTGTACCAAGAGGAGGGTGATCCCAGAAATAAGTTTTTGAACTCTCTTCAGAACACAAGGCACATCATCACTTCATGCATCTTTTTCTGGGACTCAGGGCATCTAAACACTAAGAGGCTCTCTTGCTAGCTAAAGTGTGTTCAGCAAAAAAATCAGTCTCATTAGCAAATTTGAACATGACTACAATAGAGTCAATTTAAATGCTGGCAGGGCAATACTCTACCCCAGCAGTAACGTGCCACCATTAGAAGACTGTGTAAAAATATTTGTGTATGAAGCAATCAGAGGGGAGAATGTAATTGGGAAGACCTGCATATTGTTCTGGAAAAAAACTCCAGCAACACTCTCACAGACATCATTTGCTGGTTTCAGTTCAATAGCCAGGTTTTTTTTAAAATTTTGTATAAGATAAAAATATTATTGCACCTTTATATTTTCTTAATATAATTGTACAAATGGCCTTTTAAACTAGATAACTACATGCTAGAACACACTGTGAAAGTAATCAGCTACATTGTGAAAGTAATTAGCTATAAATAGAAATTCAAAGGTTTACAACTAGAATAAAGTAAGGTGAAACAAGAAGTAAAAAGAAAACAGGAGTTTTCTTCTTCTGGTGAAAAAAAATGAAGGAAAGTGTAGAGTGCAGGCATATTATTTCACTTCCTAAAAAATAAATATGTTTGCTATGGCCAATGGTTTTCATTAGGAAGGAAGAAACTCCTTTTGAAAAAAAACTTCAAATCGACTTTACATGAATGTTATGATGTTTAATTTCAGCAATCATGAACACAAATTCTCATCACTTGATATGGAAATCATGATGGCAATGGAGACAAAGATATCTGGGCCATGCATCAGGAATATAAAAAAGCATTAGAATGCAGGTAAGACTGTGCTCCTGCACTAGTGAGAAGAGAATGCAACAAGGAGATTTTCCTTTAAGAGTCTTCAGGAATAACAGCAGACCAAATTTTTTCATGTGAAGTATTTATGAATATAATTAACCTTTAAAATAACATTGTTTTCCAAAACCTGTTTACAGTATCCCTTATAATGATACATAGTTATTATAAATAGAAAAATAAAAGCATTTTTTTTCAAACTGTCGTGCACTCTAAAACAATCTACAATAAAAATATTATTTTTTCATGCTGGAAATTATGTTAATTGCAAAGATGCCTTGTAGTACACTTGGCACTGTAGTCTCTTGATTAGCATAGTTTTTTATTCATCTGACAAGTTTTGCATTGACTATTTTTCAACCTTAATTAATGGTGCCTTTGTACTTCTGCAGCATCCAGGAGGATTATCTTGGGTTTTATTTTGTACTCAGTCCTAAATGGCAGGTTCTGTATTCTGCCATCTGTCTAGCTTTCCCGTTTGATGCAACTTCTGAGAGGTATTATCAGAATTGAGGACTATCTGCAAGAGTGATGTTAAATACATGCATTTTACTCCTTGGTTAATGCAAAACTATGTTTTCTTTACAGCACAATAATAATAGGAAAATAATGATGGTAGATTCGATTCTCATACTAATACAAAGAGGACTATTATCCTCATTAGAAAGCAAGCAAGTCATATTTATTGCACATGCAGTACAACCAGTAATGCAAATTACCCTGTAAATTCAAAATGAATCTGTATCAGAGGAGTGGATTCAATTCTATTGATATTTTTCTTAAACCAGAAAATTAATTATTTTGACAACCAACTCATAATTGCAACCCAACTTTCAACTAACAGTTGAAACATGTCTGTTTATAAAATTATACAGTACAGTACACAGTACCAGATCAGATCATACACGTTAAAAAGAAAAAAAAAAATTAAAGGACAGATTCATTCACATCTGCAAGCCCTCAAGAATGTACAGGTCCAATGTCTCTAGAAAATTAAGCTGGTGGCACAATTTTTCCCCATTTGCACCAGCAGAAGCAGCTGCTGTGTTTATAGGATGCAATCTTGCTTACATCATCCTTCAGCGCAATCTCCTGCACCCCTGCCCAACACACCTTCTGCTCTATTCCTTGGACTTCACATTTGAATTTCTGCAAAGTCCTGAAAACTGAGTCAAGGTTCAGGTAATAGATTTCTGAGATTTAGAAATGTAGTTGTTTCAGAAAATTTCATCCCGTCTAAGCATACTGTAACATTCTGAAGTGAAATATGTAGAGTATGTCATGTGTATTTTGCATATTATTTCTCCTTCACATTAAAACTTCTCACAGACCTCTATGATGCCTTACTGTAAAAATATATAGCTGAAAAGAATAGTTACAGGAAGCTAGAATATCTTTACATAGAAAACAGTGTAAACAATCTAAAAATAGAGCCTTGAATTTCTGAATATAATTACAACATGTAGGGTCAAAATATAATATTTAAAATATTTTCATATAATAATGAGTGTGGAGAAGAGAGAATCCAGACAGACATTTTTTTTTAAACAGTTCCAGGAAAAAGATACTCTTAACTTGGAAGTATAGATTTAAATATTTTATAGAATGTGAGTTCTCAGTACTTAATAATATGATTTGTAGAAATGAATTGGAAAACAAGGAATAAACTCAGAGAAAGTTTCAAGTTATAAAAGATGTGAGTTTTCTCTTGCAGCCTAAAATTTTCTTTCTATTTCAGATTAAAAATATTAGGTAACTAAATGGTCACACATTATTTTTAAAAGCATCTAGACATAAAAGAATATATAAATTTCTGCAGGACTTGAATATCAGATATTTCTGAGAATCGTTATTTCACTGCTTCCCAACCCTGATTCAGTCCACTTAAACCCAGCTTTATTTCAGATGCTCAGTGAAACTGCCCATGCAATGCATATAGTTTTCAAATAATCTGCAGGAAAAGCTGGATAAATTTGAAGATCTTTTTCAGTAAACAGCATTTAAGTTATTTGCATGAACACACAGATGGGATTTCTGCTGTCTTCTTCAGGTCACCTCCTCCAGAGACCTCTCCATTAAACCTCTACAATTCTACTCTTCTGGTGATCCCCAGTCAACAGTGGGATTGTCCAACTGCATGTAATTACTGCACATTGGGGGTCTCTGTGTGCAGCATCACGTGAGCCATATTAATGTCACACTACTGGTATAAACTGAGCTACCTCAGCTGGCTGACAGCTGGACCTTAAGGGACAAGATTGTGCACTGATTTTGTAGTACACATTAGGTACTAAGAAGGAGGCCGGAGAATTTAAGTATTTCTGCCACAGCTTAAGCAATACTAAATCTTGGTCTTTATCTGGAAAACTATGTAAATTAACCCATTTGGCATTTATAGGCCAAAAATGTGACTAAGACACTAAGAACTATCAAAAGAATAACAATTGATATTATTAACTTATAAAAATAATTCATTTGAAGAAGTCAGGAAGAAGGATTGGTCACACAAATATCCTACCCTGAGAATCATTCAGTTTATTTATACAGGTTTTTTATTATATTCCCATCTAATGCATTGGACAGGTATGCTTGTGATGACACAAATACTTGCACAGCTTACCAGATAAGCCCTGTGTTCTCTTCAAACAGCAAAATATTTATTTATGGTTGCATTTGCTAATTACATTTGGACTCAATGTTCTTAAAGGTCTTTTCCAACATAAATGATTCCATAATTCTCTAAGTCACACATCCTGCTCTATAGAGATATGCCATCAGACTATGCTAAGACAAATTTTTGGAACTGCTAATTAAAATTCTATAACCACAGTGAAGCTGAGGAGGAGACACAGATCACTACAGTTACCTTTTGGCATGCCAATACTTCCTTTTAATCACAATGTTTTTCTTTTTTAAATCCATGACATCACAGGCACTAATTAAATATCTTCTGGGCTGGAAGGAAGATATTATTCTTCTCATTATTCTGATGGATAAGCTGAAATGCAAAGCAGTTAATTCAAAGTGAAAAAGCAATAAAGTCAGTAGTAAAATTCAGCACAGTTTTGTTTACTACCCTAAATCCTTACTACCCCAAAATACAATAACAGCTGTAAAAACCTTGTGGCTACTTAATTTTTTCCTATACTTACATGGCAGGATAAGGGATAGATGGTTCCAAACAATGATAATCCACAACAAAGCCTCCTTCACATTGTGTTCAGATTTTGCATAGCAAGCTCTTCACCTCATAAAGTTATTCCACTGCAATAGTTTGGGGCGTATCTCAGTAGGTTGGGTGTTGTTTTGTTTTAAATCATCTTGATGATTCAGGTATTCAGTAGCAATGAGAAAGTTTAAAATAAGATAGTGCTATGCATTGATTTTTATACATGACAGACATATTTCTACAACACAGAAGGCTGACCTAATGCTTTACAACTTAAGGGTGAAGTGCCATCCTGTTCCTCATAGGTTTTTCTGTTTACTTTTAACTGCTTCCCTACCCGATTTGTGAGCTGAACTAACTCAAAAAGGAATCAGATAAGTGCCAGAACTTTCAAACAATCAAAAAAAAAGATGCAAAATTGTGATTTGTCAGTGCGTTTGAAAATATGTTTTTTGTATTTTTCATAGATACCTGGCATTCCCTAGAATTGTATTTCTCTATTTTTTTTTTTTTTTTTAATTCTAAATGTTATGCATTCTTTTTGGTTGTTTTAGTAAATAGGTTTTCTCTGATGTGTTCCTTCAAGCTGGAGTTGGTTCTAGTAGATATAAACACACTGGTAGGTAAAAGTAGACTATAAAAGATAACATTCAGAATGTATTTCCTTTGACTTCCCATTAAAGCAAATGAAGAAAGCAGGCAGGAGATCTTCAGATAATATGCTATGTGAATTTAAAAAAATCTGTCCATATTTGAAGCAACTGAGAAACTCACACAATGAAACACAGTTCAGACAGATGAAAGGGTCACATATCATGTCAAATCTATACTTTTAATGTTTGAATTAAACAAGGTTTCTTTAAGTATAATCATATAAAATAAAGGTGAATTTGCAGAAGCAATTGAACTGGGTCTGTTTTATAAATACATTTTCTAATTAAACTGAGGATTCAGGAAGGTAACCTTGAAATTAAAAGGATTTAGGAACATACAAGTACCAAGACTGGCAGTTCATTAGCTTTTCATTAGCTTTAACAATCTCTTTGAGATAAGATTTATTTTTAACTTTTGCTTGTAGTGGGTCTGATGCCATTAGGAATGCTGTAATTTAAAAAAAAAAAAAAAAAAAGGAAAAGAAACTCTTTCAAAAAGCTTTGAGAAACCAGAAAACCAGAAAAAATATGATTTACAGGGGTTAAGTAGTCCTTTAAAAGGTGTCTCTGGAAAAAGAGACAAAAAACCTCTAATGACTGTGGAGTATATTACAAAACTGTAATGGAGCATGTAAGGCGCAAGAGACTGTAATAGAAATAGTATGCTGGGTTTTTCTGTTGAAAACATTCCAGAATGGTCGAAATTATGTTTCACTTGTTATGGGAGAAAAAAAAAAAAAGAAAACATAAGGAAAAATGTACTTTGAACGTATTTTCCCATTCCAAGATGGTATAAGACTATTTAATATCTTATTACATGTTTTACAATAGAGTGAGAGTGTTCACACTAACCATACAATTTTGATGGATCTCTATACAGCATCAGATATGGTTTGGCATTCCTTCACAATTCAGTCCCCCAAACTGAACGAGTGTGGCAGATTTAACCTAACTGTCCAGTCCCCCAGAATCCTTAATTATCTTTAAAAAATGGTTTGCTATATCTCATTATCTGGATATGTCTCCCTATCTCCACTTTGAGCTCCTTGATCTTTCATCTACAGGATGAGATCTAATTTAGCCTACCAAGGATATAGCCTTCCAAAACTACATATTTTATCTCCTATATTCTTACAAGTACATTTATACTGCAGGGATTAGTTTTGAAGATCCTGTCTTTTTGTTTCTCAGATATGTTGCTGTGTAAAACAGCTCTTATTTTAATTTTTTCATGCTAAGGTATAGGGTCTGTGCTTAAATTATTGATGTTAACCCATTATCATATATTCTGTAGTCTTACAGAGTATGCAGCAAAGTTTTCTCTTCTTCTGAGGATATTTTAGTATTTTTATGAGAAATGCTGAAGGTCTGAATTTAGTTGCAAAGGTCACTGATTCACAGATTGCAAAATTGTTAAATCTAGTAACAGTAGGAAAAGTTTGCTGTTGCTGTGTGTGTAAATGTCAAGTCAGCCGTTGTTGGGATAAAAAGCGTGAACATAACCAAAGATATCTGCATGGGTATAAAAGAAATTAATAAGAAGACATTTGTTGTGATTTCTACACTAAGGAACAAGAATAAATATGAAGCACTAATTTCAGTGGCTAGACACTAACATCCTTGGGCCAGCTCTCTTCAACATCTTCTTTAACAACCTGGACACAGGACTTGAAGGAATATTAAGTTTGCCAAAGACACAAAACTGGAAAGAGCTGTGAACTAACTCCCCTTAAGGCAGAGAGGCCCCGCAGAGATCTTGACAAATAAGAGAGATGGGCAATCACCAGCCATACGAAGTTTAACAAGGGCAAGTGCTGGATTCAGCACCTGGGACAGAGCAATCTTGGCGTGTGTATGGACTGGGAGCGAGAAGCTGGAGGGCGGCACGGCAGAAAGGGACCCAGGGGTCCTGGCTGATGGCGAGCTGAATGTGAGTCAGCAGTGCCCTGGCAGCCAAGAGGGCCAAGCGTGTCCTGGGGGGCATCAGGCACAGCATGGCCAGCTGGGCAAGGGAGGGGATTGTCCTGCTCTGCTCTGCATCACAGGGTGGCATCACCTTGAGCGCTAGGGGAGTTTTGAGTAACACAACAACAACAACAAAAAAAAGACATTAAACCATTAGAAAGCATTCAAATGAGGTCTGCAAGGACAGAACTCAAAGAAATGGGGTGCAGCTGAGTCAGGAGAGGTTTAGGTCAGATATCAGAAAAGTTTTTTATCCAGAGAATGGCTGGGCACCAGAAGAGTCTCCCCAGGGAGTGCTCACAGCATCACTCCTGAGTTCAAGAAGCTTTTGGACAATGGTCTCAGGCACATGGTGGGATTCTTGAGGATGGTCCCGTGCAGGGTCGGGAGTTTGACTCAATGGTCCTGATGGGCCCCTTCCAACTCAGCTAATTCTATGATTCTATGGTTCTGTCCTGGCCACTAAAGGTATATTGCTTGGTGTCACCAGATTTTGATCTGCTATTTTTGATCTGGTCAGAATTTGTCACTAGTGATATTCTGTAGCATATACTGGGTATATGAGATTTATCACAAAAGACAAAGTGCCTTTTCACAACAAAAATTTGAACACATGCCCAAAAATCTCAAAAATATATTTTCCTTGAAACAACACTGTCTTATGCCCAGTATTCCTCCCAGATCTTAAGGAGAAAGAAGGCAAAATGAGGTGACATATTACAATGAAGCATTGTCAATTTTCCAGTTCTTTAGCAGTATATTTGTACTTCCACTATCCTTTTATAAAATATCATGGTTTTGTATAGAATGTAATTTTCTTGCAAGACATATTTTTGTAACTGAGCCCATCAGTCTCTGTGAAAATATATTTCAAAAAGCGCTAAATATATTAATAGGCAGTGACAAGTGAGGAAAAAAAGTATGAGAAGCAGCTCTGTGATACAAAGGTGAGACAAGGAGGAGGAGGAGGTGTTCCAGTTGACAAAGCAGAGAATCCCCCATAGTCCCTGGAGGACATCATAGTGAAGCAGGCTGTCTCCCTGCAGCCCCTGGAGAACCATGGAGGAACAGAGACCTACGCTGCAGTCCGTGGAGGGCTCCATGCCACAGCAGGTGGATGTGCCTTGAAGGAAGCTGCAGCTTGTGGAGGGAGGACCAGAAAGTCATCCTTGACCTCTTCTTTAGTGGAAGAGTATGTGCAAATGTATAAGAGCTGCTAACTCTAATCTATTCTCTTTCTAGTTACTGTCATATGTAAGTAAGAAGACAATATAAGAATTAGAAGCCTAAACACTTTAGCTTGAGGCTCCCATTCTTTCTGCCTTCCCTTTAAAATTTAGTTTTATATGAAATAAAATTCAACATAAAGTTCTTAAGGCTTGATGTTCAGGCTTTATAGAAAATAGGGAGTATAAATAACTCTTGTCACTGTACTTTTTTATTTTCTTTTCACAGAACTAAAAAAATAAAATTACTGTTTTCTAAGGATTTATGGAAATCAGTTGGTAGAGGTGGTGAGAATGAGGAGTAAAATTAATCTGAAATGAGGATATAATTTAGGTACCTCAGTTGTGTACAAGTTATTTGCCAGGAATTCTAGACTTTTAAACAGACTTAGAAGACAATATTTGTCTGTGGCAATATTTTAGTATGTGTAGTACATTCATCTTTAAATTATTCTATCTGTTTTATAGTTATGACTTACATTTTAAACTTTATTTGAAAAGAAATATTTGTGATTCAGATCATTTACAATTCTGAAGCGTTCCACTTGTTGACAATTCTTGCTGTCTCCTGAGGGCAGGAAAATACTCTTTGTACCAATACTGAAACAAAATAGTTGGAAAAAATATTTTTCTTCATTCTTTTCTATCTATTCTAACAAGCATAGCTGCAAAACCACTGCTATTAGTCTGAGTTGCCCTACTACTCATGGATGGTAAACTCATAGTGGCTAGTATTTTATTTGCATACATTTCTGATGCTGGTTTTTAACTGTTGTGCAAAAGGATCTGTAAATTATTTTTGGCAGGAGGACACTCCAGAATTGTTTCTCTGAACCAGAGAACTAAGCTAGCACTGAATTTCTGAGATCTTGCTGTGCTAGCCCCCAAACTCATTTCCTTAAAATTAATTTTATTTTAAACAAAAGCACTTCATTACTTCATGATATAATCCCGTTGTTCTTGATGTTCAGGGTATTGTTTAATAACTATAAAAACATATTCCAGTAAGCAAGTATAACATCTGTCTTAAATAGTATGCATCACTTGGCTTTGGTTCATGGATCATAGCATCGGCAAGGAACGTCATTTACCATAAATATACAGGATGGGGTAACTGGCCACGGGTTTAGGATTCTTTTTCAAATTAATTTTGCTTTGAAATTTAGCTCTTATCATTTAAGTGTGCCTTTGTTAAAGCAATCAACTGTTTATTACCTGTACCACAATGAAGAACAATAAACAGTGCCTGACCATCACACAACTACTCTAATAAGAATAATGGTCTGAGCCGCCAGTGTAGCATAGGAGGTCTGTAATAATTCT
>VZTT01073231.1:21403-32567 GCA_013400855.1 Buphagus erythrorhynchus
CACTGAATACAAATTACCTAAGAAAGGCTACATAACGTTTCTCCCCACTTTCAAACTAAGAGCTCAGCACTAGTGTTTTGGAATTTGCCTGACACTTCCCTTCCCTTCCCTTCCCTTCCCAACTTTGATATTAATTTGCAAATTGTGAAGTAGTTACAATAAATGACTCTTCCCTAAATATCATTTTGAAGCATAAAAATGGATAAATAACTAAACTGTATGAAGACAGAGGATTTAAAGTGATTTGAAAGTGAGAATTAGAGTTAGACATTGAAAATCCAAAAATACAAAATTAAAATTATGGAATGGATGGTTTCAAGGGATTTTCTTTGTATTTCTTTGATACACATTATGATCTCAATTTTTACAGAACATACCTTCTGAAAATACATATTGAAATTTACTACTTTGGATAACAAAAATATTTCCAAAATAAGGAAATTGATTTATGCAGATGAAAATATAATATTCTAAATATTCAACATGCAGTACAAAGGATTGCTTTTACACAGGAAGATTTATGGAGATTCCTAGTCTCCCACAAACATAGAGGGGCTATTCAATTGACCAGAAAATTTTTAAAAGAAAATTTAACTCTGAAAAAAAGATAAATAAAGATCAGAAAATTATATGCATCCACACTCACTATATGTTGGTTTCTAAATATTAGATCTGTTTTGTGGGTGAGTACACTTACCATTCACACACACAGATACATCTCTTTCCCCTGCAAACGAATATGTGATTTTAGGTCTCAAAGAATTGACTTTTTTTTTCTGTTCAGTAGGTGTTGGTTCTCAAAGTCAAAGAGTATTCTTCATGGATCTGAAGGTAATAAAATTAATTAAATATTTGGTAAAAACTGTCCAACTACATCTTCATGTGAACCATTTAGTCTAAACTGATTTGCTTACATAAAATGTTTTTTCAAATTATTATTGTAACTAAAGAATAATTACATCAGTGACAGATCATCTTTTGCAGGAAGACATCCATGGCATATTTAGCACACACACCTATGGCATGCATTTTTATTAAAGGATTTTTTTTCAAGAAATCTCTCTACATTTAATTTTTCCAAATATTTAACTCTGGATTCGTTAAAGTACAAAAAATCTGTCATTAAAAACAACACTTGCTTTCCAAATATCATCTGCCACAAATATATTTGGGTTCTGTCTAAGTAATACCAATCAGTACAGGTAAATTGTAGGTATAACCTTGAAAATAGATTTTCCTTTCTTAGTCTATATTTTTTCAAATATCATTCTTATACAAACATAGTTAAATTTAATATAATAATAATTATTTCTAGGGATTTTGACTGCTAATAAGATAAGAAATCTGCTATGGAAATTTACCTAAGCTCATTTGCTTTGTAAGAGGCTTGTGAGAAGTGGAATGGAGGCAACAACATGATGAGAAACCCATTCCAAAATCACTAACTGAATACCTTACTATGACTTGATCTGATGAAGTTAGAAAATTCTTAAGTGTTATTAGTAAAAATACAGTTTGATCAAACAGATTTAAACTGAAGAAAGAACTTGAATATTTGTCAATTCGTTGGATTTCTGAAGGTTTATAATGGAAGCATAATCACTACAAATACAATGAAATAAATATATATTGATTCCTCAGCCCCACAAAAATGTCCAATAGGGGCTTTTTTTGTTAAGTCGTATGTAGTAAATACACACTTAATTAAATTACAGACACATACTTTTGAAGGGACAAATAATAAATTTACCCTCTTGAAAATCAGAACATCAATCATACTAGAAATTATATGAGCAATAAATGAAATTGCAAGCTGGTTTTAATTAAAAATTCATAGTGTAAATACATCACGTATATTTTTTCAAGATCACATTGCAGTGCTTCTGCCAAGTATAAATACTATCAGAAAAGCTGAAAATAAATACCTTTCATTGCACTTAGTTTAACTACAGCAGTTTTCACAGGAAGTACCTAAATAACCAGCAGTGCATCAAAGCTCCTATCAGACCTGCTGGATTAGTACTTGCAAGTTGCTAAAATGTATGAACCATAGTATAATTTAAAGTAATTTGGTGTGAAAAAATATGTTGAGCATATATGGTGCCCTGTCCATAATTTCTAGCTTGCAAAATAAGAAAATAGTCATTATTATAGATATCCATATTACAGCATATGCAACATCTATGCAAAGTGTGCACCATAAATTGAGGTAGAAATTACAATCTCTTAAAAGGCTGATAACTGAGGAGAACGGAGCAGAGGCTGGGCTGCAGCACTTCACTACAATCCTTTGTCCTCATCTGGCAGAACTCTGTTGAGATGGAAGCTCATTTTAACCTTAATTTAAGTAGGGATAAGAGGACATACATTTAAATAACCTCTCCAGATCTTTCCATTTCTTCTATTTTATTTAGAATACAGAGAACTTATGCTACACACTGCAGGGACACTAAGTAATGACGAAATAAACTTGCCTATCAATTGCTTAAAGGTAAGTGGTTTTCCCATCATCCTTCTTCCCTTCTCCCTTGGAAAATCTAAAATGTTTTCATCAGAAACAGTAAGGTCATCTATCACAATATCCAATACATCCTATGGATGATGTAGAATAAATATTGTTCTCCATTTTGTCCTTATTTTTCCTTTTAAAAACTCGACTTTCAGTGGGAAAATGTGGTTATTTAATCTTGGATATTTAGACTCAGTGAAAATTAAATTCTTCACTTTTCAAAAGTAAATTGTTAGGAATTGATTGTGAGAATTACTTCTTCAGCAATATGTTTTAAAAGTTATTGCCAAAACATAGTAGTGGAATTTGGAGAGTAAGAAAAGTCTATTAAAAAAATTAAATAAATTGAAATAAACTGACCTGATTTGTTCAATAATGTACAGACACACATATATATACATAAATAAAAATGAGTATTTTATCTTTGTAACCAAATCATCTTGCACAATTTAGGTTGCTTAAAACCATAAAAATAGCTGCAAGTAATATTTTCAATTGCAACTCACTGAAGAAAGTGCTGCTACTCACTTAGAACTGAAAATCATATTAGAAACAATATTCAGGCCAAAATATTTTCAGAAGCAATGTGGTTTCAAATAGACTTGAGTACTTTCTACTCCTTAAACTGCCAAGAGCTGCCTTTACATTGGGGAAGATAAGTGAAAAAGCGGCAACTGCATAAAATGTTTCATTTGGTAGTTTGTGAGTTTGAGTTTTTAGGTTTTGTTTTTGTTTGGTTTGTGGTTTTGTTTTTTTGTTCCTTTGTTTTCTTTTGTTTCTAACACAAGATGTATTTATTAATTATAAAGTTAATTAACCATATCAGGAGATATTTAGGTTTTGATGTGGGAAGTATATAAAATTTACAACAGTTTAAATAAAGGTTAGTGCCTAGAATGCAACATGAAACAACTATCTGGAAACACATTTCTAATGTCATCTTTTTCAAAAATAAACTAATTCACAGAAGGGTGTGTTTCAACCTTGAAATATAAGTGCAAGTTACTAGCTGGGCATTTTTGTTTCCATAGCTCTAAATATGATTTGATTTGGTGGAAACCCTACTGAAGAGAATGGTGTTTCAGAATATTTGGTTTCCATAGGACACTATAATCTAGAATGCCAGGGAAAAACTCACTGAAATTAAAATTCTCACCTTTTTCAGATGTGACCAAGTAACATTGTACACTTTTGTTTCTAGATACTTGGGACTAGCCATTTAATTACAGCAGAATTTTTTACATTGCTTTGCGAAGGTGGTAATTATTTTTTCTAAATATTTTGACTTTTCTGAAGAATACTGGAAACCAAAATCTATAACAACCAGTATCAGATCATTACAAATTAATTTATCAGGAAAAATAACTAGATAGCAGATGAGGAGATGCACTTATTTTTTTCATGTCTAGATTCTGATTGTGAGGGAGCTGCCCTTCGAGCAAGATGGCAGAAATAAACATATGAGCATGTTGTTCTCAAAAGTCTGATGAGAAGCTCTAGTTTGATAAATTATGAGTGTGTTCTGGGATTCTGGAAATAATACAAAATGGTCTTTGATCAACAGTGGGATAAATAGTGAAGTATAATGGGAATAGTCCTTAATTAGTGGATTTTTCTTCTATAGACAACACCAGAAATGCGTTATAATATTTTATAAATGACAGAGCAATCAATTGGTCAATTGGACCAGTTCTGGAAATTTTTCCCAAAAAAAACTTAAGCAAATGTTAGCCAAAAAAAAAAAAAATGTTTATCCAAAAAGTATTAAATTATAGATTGTAAAGGCTATTAAAAATGTAAAAATTGCTGTTGGGAAGATAATAGGTGACTAAACATGTATCCACAGGATACATGTCTCTAAAGAAATACTCTAATACCAAAAGACATTAATTCTTTATATCATAATCTTATCCTCTTTCTTATTTGAAATGTGAATGAAAAACATAATTAAGGACTCTATGCATATATCTCAAATTCATCTGACATAAAAAGCAAGTATTTTTTCACTGCTTTTCTTTAAGTTCTGCTGACCGCATTGCACATTTATTTGCATGTTTTTTTCCTTCTTCCTGCTGTCAATACTGTGTAATTCATGCCATCTACAAAAAGTATGATTTCTCTCACCTAAGAAAATGTATTTAATCTTTAGGGTCCCTTTATATTAAATTGACAGAAAAGTAATTGATTTGTTCCACCTAATATTGATTCATTTGGCAAAGGTCACCTTGAGAAAACTTTTTTCTGCTAGGATTCAACTCAAGGATTGGAATAATTGAGATGACTGGTAGGCACTGGAGCATGGAGAGACCTTCAGCCTCTGTGGATATATATTACAGAATAAAATTATCAGCTCTCTAAACTTTATTGACTGTACTGAACAGAATTCTGACTATAACCTCTTTCACATGTAGATACCCCTTTTAAAGACACATGGTAAGATAAATCTCACCTCCTTTTCTGTGTGGTTATTTGTATTTCTATTGACTATTTAGGAAACCTAGATGAATTCCAGATGTCTAAAGTTAGGTGAGATGAAGCCCACTCTCAACACCTAGAAACTGCTCCCTATAAATTACAAAACACACAGTTCTGCAGTTCTGTAAAATTTGCCAAAGCAATTACTATAGCATTAACTGCATGCAAAATACCTGCACACAGATATTTTTCAAGATATTCACAAGATACTCTTTACATAGGAAGATTTGAAGACACATCTTCTATCTCTTCAATGAATAAAACCCCCAAAATATATTAGGTTTTTGAATTTAACACTCGTCCTGTTGCAATTATTTAACTTTGCATGATTTATTAAAAATCATCCAATTCAGAGAAAGATTGGTAAAGCCAGATAGGAAAGAAAATCAGAAATTGGTTACTCAGAGTGTGAGTAGGAAGACAGGGAAAGATTTAAAAAGGTAAGGAAACTAAACAAAAGCAGTGACAATGAGAGACATCCTGCAAGTTTCCTGCTGAGATTATGTATTATTTAATCAGTGACAAAATTATAAGAGGCTGCGCATTTGATGTCTCACCAGGGGAACACAATAGCCATTGTGCATGATCATAATTGCCAAAGTAACATGGCAAAGAGAAGGAAATACACAGAACAATATAACTGAGTAATAAGACTTTTTCAACACTTGAAATTCAGGTAGTGAATTATTCAAATAACCACTTTTATATTGTAAAGCAGCAGATATAGATAGTCTGGTAAACTGCATATGTGTATCACTTGTACTCAGAAAATGATTCTCAGAAAACTACAGATTCTAGTTTTGATCAAAAGTTTCTGAATGTCACGTAAGAAAGTATAAAAATGCAAATCAGAATATTTGGGTAAAGTACCAGGATCCAAAGATCAAGAAATTTGTCAAGGCTGAAAAAGCACAGCTGAATCCTTACGAGCTCAGCATATGCTAACAAGTTAATATGAATCAGAATTTTGTCTGTTACCGAGGGCAGCTCCGTGGAAAAACCTGCATTCATACTATTAAACTGTTAAACTCCTTGCAGCAGGGCGTAATGAATACACCCACAGTGCCTTTTGGGGGTCATCCATAGTCAGTGTTAACTCCTCAGCCGTCCTAAGAAATGCTTTAGGAAACTGTAACTGGCACAAGCTTTTCAGGGACCATTCCAGCAGACTAACAGAATATGAAATAGTGTCCAGGAGCATTTCCAGGAGCTTTATTTAATAATATAAATGTAACCAAAGGTTTCACTATTGATGTTTTTACCATTCCATTTACTTTTCAACTCTTTACTTGAAGCTTAGACAGCTTGCACAATTGTGCATTCAATAAACCTCTCTAGCTGGTCATTCCATGATTTCTCAGTCTGATGACCTTGAATATTAAGTGTGTATCTTGCTCTCATTTATGGCTTTCCTTCTGGCATGCTGCTTCTCTGTACACTCGGGTATACTAATTGGAAACCACTTCCTATCTGTTACACCAGCTCATAATCCCAGGCTTACTTGTGAGGTGTGAACACTAAGGTATGGCTCAAGAAGGCTTCATTAGAAATGCCTCATAGTCCACTATATGATTTTCATTTCAAGTTGCTTAGCAACCTTCCTCTGGTATCCATCCCTACGTTCAGGATGGCAAAAGGCTCTACAAAGGAAAAACAGATAATCAAGGAACGGGAGAGATATCTCAAAGAAAAATTTGCATATAAAGGGATCCATTTATTAAATTTATTTTTGTGATTGTTTTCATGCCTTTTCATTTGTTCATTGATTATTAATAGAAGTGCAAAGATGCCATTGAGTTCTGTGCATCTCTGAAGCTTAAGATGATGCCAGGAATGAATGAATTAAAAAAAAGAGAGAGAGAAAAGGATTTATGTCATGACAGTTGTAGACAGAAGGATGTAAATGCAAAACTCCACCCACTCTTCTCTCAAACTTCCTGGTGAGCTATTTAGTTATTACTGTATGCTTTTTAGAAAGGAAAATTTTGAGAGATAATAATGGGCTCATTTTTAATGCTGTCCAGTTTTTTTTCTCATTGGTACAAGTTCCATAAATGGAGTTCTGGAAACTGGAATTGCTCTAGAACACAGACACAGGTATTTACCATAGGTTTGAAATTAAAGACACTTTTAACTTGTTTTAATTTGTATAATTATATCAAAGGCTGAATTTGTGGAAAATCTTACACCATTTTCTTCAAGCATATATATCTGGATATAGATACTGTATTGTGCCATAGAATATTATCAAAATTATCTCTTTATGCTGATGAATACTTACATCTGGAGTCTAGCAACAGAACCAACAGAATTAACTTACCCAAGACAGTGTAAATTCAGCTGTTTCCAAATTAATAAAAAATGTTGTACCTCTCTTTGACTGCCTTTGGATAAAGGCCATGGGTAGTTCCCTTATGCATTCAACTATAGCCTTAATGCTTTGAAGTAGTTTTTTACAGGCATGGGAATGGATCCCTGAATGAGCAGTTATAAAGCACAGAGAGCTCCTATCCAGGTTCAAACACTTCCCTCTCAGTACATGACTCCCACGGTTCTTATCTCAGATATCCTTTCAGTGTACTCACTAGTAGTGTAGGGAAGATAAATTTGAAAATTTCTCCTTTTTTATATTGTACAAGATTGAATTTGGCAACTGAAGGCAGTGATCAGAACAAGACATAATAATCTTCAACTATCAGACTCCAAAAATTTAGACTTATGGTGTGGAAAGGATTGTGAGCAGGAGGATAAAAGCTATACAAATATTACATCTCTCATAAACACTTTTTTTAAAATTCCTTAGGTATACCATATGTTGGAGGTATATGGACTCAATTACTAATAGCTACTGAAAGAAAAGGGATAAAATGGGATTTACGTCAGTGACAGTTTGATTTCTTAGTCTTATGTCTGAGCCTCTGACTTGTACTTCTCTGTCTATTTAAATAAACCTGTAACTTGTGTTACTATATATTTTGACTGCTTTTGCTGCAAGAGAAAGTGAATTCATGTAATCTCAGGCTGATGATGAAGGACTTATGGTGCTGACCACCTGAAGCAAACACTTCCTGTTTAGGCTAGATGAATCATTGCTGGCTTCTTGTGGCTTGTGGGCAGACATCCACAATGATGTGCCACTGGGACCTTGGTCTGTATTGTTGGTTATCCACGGAACTTGAGAAGTTTACCTGGCCAGATGAATGCTGACATTACTACAGGAAAGGTCAGGTGTTGCTGTCAGGTCTGTGAAGAGATTGAATCCTTGTAGAAATCTGTCAGTACTGAATTCTTGCAATACATGCTCTCAGTGAGGGCATTTATTGCATGCAGTACTTCTGACTCCTGTATTCTTACTTTGTATACAATGTGATGACAGTGGAGAAAGAGGAAACTGCATCTGTAATCTTTCCAGGCACACTCGGAACATCCTTTATGTTTCTCCTTGACAAACATATCTATCCCTAGTTAGCCCCTCTTTTCCAGCAAGTGTCTTATATTATAGGTCTTCTTCCACCTTACAGGGCAAAATATATGATGCTCAGAGGCAGAGCAATTTTCAGCTGCCAGCATCTGTGGACTCTTAGAACAAGAAGTTAAGCATGTAAATCATCAACCATCCTCCACTACATATAGCAACTGCAATATTTATTGGTTGAACATATGTGATATCTGCATGATCTATCTAATTGGTTTAAGCTGTGACAGATGGGAACCATGGTGTCCAGGTGTGCTGGGTTTTGCAGACTTTCTGCTTCTGTAAGACTAGAAGCTGTCTCTTCCCTCAGAATTGTCTTAGAGAGGCAACAGCTTTTTGTCCATGAAAATTGAATCTTCTACTTTCTAGATAGTTCATCTGAGGTTAGGGAAAGAGGTCTTGCTAGCAGAGAAGGAAAAATAAACCTCCAAGGTTTGTGGTTTTTGCAAAGCAGGGTAATGATGGATTCGAAGAAGGAGCAAGACTGAGCAGAAATGTGGAGGGAATGAGTAGGAGGTTTTAGTGTGATGCCCTGCAGCTCTTTTCCTTCATGTTATATTGTCAACTTGGTAAAGCTGAGTCACCTGAATCACTCCAGCTGAAGGCTGTCTATCCATAATGTCTTCCATTGTGTAAATTTGGGACATAGGATGTCTGCCTTTAGGCAGCTATCTCACGATTAAATGCGGTTTTGAAAAAGCACTAGCCTAAACTGAGATCTCTATTTTTAGGCAACTGAATCACATCCAATTATTTTTTTTAATAAAAACTAATGTGGAAGTAGGAGTGGTCATTGTAAGCTAAAAGATCACCCTGCAGTCTCTCTCAAATTTCCTACAATGAATATGAGAAGAGTAGTTTACAGGATCACAAAAATATTGTTGATGTACCCTGGAACCTTCAAGGAAAATATTATGGGGAAAAAATAACAGGGGAAACAATCATTATGGGTTTAACAATTAGCACCTGAGAAGAACTACAAAGTCTCTGAGTCCTACTTAGATATTGCATGTAAGAAATGTTAAAAGGTGATGTCAATTAATGCATTATAGATGTTGTACAGCCATCACATCTCTTATTATCACATTTTCATTTGCTGCATTTGGCTAGAGTCTGGAACACTGACATTTAAAACTAATCTTTTGGGAAAAGTGCTTTTAAGTCTAAAATTAAAATTGTGTGTATACGTCTCAGGAGTTCAGTTGGGAAGCAAGATATTGTCTAGCATCAAAATATGTAATTAAACAAAGGCTCCTTAATTATACTATGCTCATTAACTCATACCTGTAATAAATGCCCATCTTTAAATATTTATATGATTGAATTCATGTTGCTGAATAATGTACTTCAAATGATTTCTGTTTAAAACAAAATCATTACTGTGCATATTACCATTGTAAATCTGGAGAGATGGTAATAACTCAATGGATTGCAAGGCTT
Organism: Buphagus erythrorhynchus; assembly: GCA_013400855.1. Classification (NCBI taxonomy): domain Eukaryota; kingdom Metazoa; phylum Chordata; class Aves; order Passeriformes; family Sturnidae; genus Buphagus; species Buphagus erythrorhynchus. The sequence continues at coordinate 31,303 of VZTT01073231.1, forward strand.
AGGGGTCTTTTTTTCAGATGGACAACTACAAATTATATTAGTGTAATTTTATGTCAAGTTTTATGTTAATGAAAATGACTGAGAATGACCTGCAATAGGGAACCAGGAGATTTATTTGAGGGTACTGCTCTCAACAGAATGCTATTTCAGCTTTTGGTCAAAGCAAGCCTTTTCATTGCAGACCTGGAAGCCTCAAGGCAGGTAGATGTTTCTCCTACCAATATATCCAATCTTGTTTTTAGCTACAGTGAGGAGATATATTCAGTTATACATGTGATATATTCATATGATAAAAGTTAAGCTGTTACCATTCTTCTATTTTCATGTCCACAGCATCAGCAGAAGAGTTCATTTGTCAGTTTCGCTCTTGTTTATGAAAAGATATTAAATACAATTTGAAAGTTAGACTCAAATTGGTTCTTCAGCTATAAATGCTGTATAACAGGGTATGAGTTCTGAGCTTTTGTGCCCACCCAATGCATTTAAGTCATTAGTTCTTGGTGTAGTCCAGAAATTCCCTGTGAAGCTATCTGCATAGTTGAGATAATGGACTGACTGGAGAGAAGTTTATTACTGAAATCTTAATCATATTCCCCCCAAAAAAAAGCCTTTGACTAATTTGCAGAGGACCTCTCTGGGACAGAATTTCGAACTGTCCCTAAGATTTTCCCAGGTGAAATATGTCATCTGTACCTGTGTGTATGTGCACAAAGTATTGACTAACACCTTGGGTAAAAAACCTGACCTTTTCAGAAACTCAAAATGGTTCCTGTGCAAAACTGACCAACCCTTGAGTAAATAAGACCCCTGTAAACAGTCACTATAAAGTGTTGGTGCAGATACAGAAATGGTAATGTGTGACAATCTCTTGTGGGTACCAAGGGTAAGCAGGAGATATTTCACATGTCATTAAAGGGTTGGATTGTACACATCCTGGTCACATAGTCATGTATGTCAGGGAGCAGCAAAGAGCAGGGCTGCTCCCTGAGCTGAGCTGGAGCCCTGGGTGACCCTGGCATAAGCCATGGGCAGTCATGGACAGGGCCAATCCCACAGCACCTGATCGAGGCAAGCAGAGCAGGGGAGGAGGCATTGCTGGAGGATGCAGGTGAGGCTGCTGGGGCAACTAATGCACAGTGACTGACCATCTTGTTTGAGACTCCCCACTCAATGCAGGGATCTCAATACTCAGTCTCTTTTCTTTTCTTTTCTTTTCTTTTCTTTTCTTTTCTTTTCTTTTCTTTTCTTTTCTTTTCTTTTCTTTT
>VZTT01073231.1:33184-44299 GCA_013400855.1 Buphagus erythrorhynchus
GAAAAAAAAAAAAAAAAAAAAAAAAATCTTACCTGGATAGCTTAAGGTACTTTTGTCCTTTTTTCTGTTTAGGTTTATTTGTTGTTAACTGACATCATTATTTCATTATATTTGTATTTGCTGATTAAATTTTATAGTGAACATTCAATTTTTTTTTCCTTATTTTCACCATTCTTTCTGAGAATGAGGGTCTTATCCTTTTTAGTCTTCTATTTTATTTTTACTAGACATTTTTTTCTATCTTATGATTTAAAAAATGAACTCATTTTCAGTGTGAGTTCTGTGAAGTATTAAGCAAATAAAGTATCCTATGAATGTGTGACACACAAGAAAAAGTTATTTCAACTTTTGAAACCTAAACTGTTAGTAATATAATTAGTGATATCCATAATTCATATTCTGAAATAAATACACTGAGATGAGCTTGTTGCAGTCAATATTTTATGGTAAGACTTCAATAATGTATAAAATATCTAAGGTTACTGGTGTGCTGTATTACTAAGCCTGTTATAAAGTTGTGCAAATAAAGCTCACATGGAATTAGAAAACCAAATAGTAATCACATAGCACAGACAAATTTCCTCCCAAACTTTTCCAGCAAAGTTGCATGCAGGTATCAAATACCAGAATGTGTATTGCCTTCCTAGTCTAATGATTTTTTTGATCTCCTTTATTTTAGTCCACAGAGTAAGAATAAAATTGAACTTCTGAAATAATAGGTTCAACTAACACAAACTCTATGTTTGTTATGATGTAACCCTATCCTTCAAGAAAAACTTCATATTTGCATCTCTACGATTAGCAGACTTGTTTTGCCACTCAGATAAAAAATACAAGCAAAATACAAAGCTAAACTTCATTTTGTCTGTTTTGGGTTGTTTTTGTTTTTTTGTTTGTGCTTTAGATTTTTGGAGTGATTGATTTCCACTTTTTCTTGGTCTTTTCCTTCTGGCACTGAAAAAAAAAGCATAAAGCTTTCATCAGCAATAAATTGTTGCTTTCAGTTGTCTTAAGGTATCTAAGTACAGGTCTGTACTTAGAATCATAGAATTCTTTAGGTAGAAAAGCTCTTTAAGATCTAAGTCCAACCACTTACAGCACTGCCAAGTCCACCACTAAATTATATGCCTTAGCACCACAGCTACACATCTTTTACATACCTCCAGGGTTGGTGACTCAACCATTCTGTTTCAAGGCTTCACAATATGTTTGGTGAAGAAATATTTCCTAATATTCAATTTGAATTTCCCCTGGTCCAACTTGAGGTAATTTCATCTTGTTATCACTTGTTATTTGGGAGAAAAGACCAATCCCCATCTCATTAGATTCTCCTTTTAGATAGCTGTAGAGGGCAATAAGGTGCCCCCTGTATCTCCTTTTCCCCAGGTTAAACAACTGTAATGCCTTTAGATGCTCCTCATTTTGCTCCAGCCACTTCACCGGGTCTGTTTTCCTCCTCTGGACATGCTTCAGCACTTCAGTGGCTTTCTTGTAGTTAGGGGCTCTCACAGACAGAGCGATAAACTTCAGTCATAAGAGCAAAGTAGCAATATACTTTATTGATATAAAAGAGTGAGTTGAACAACTTTAATGGTAAATGAGAAGTTTAACCAAATTTGATGACAAGATACACTTAATTACTTACTACATAGGGTCAGATAAAACCATCAACAAGATCCTCTCATTAAGTTAAGAGGTTTTGAAAGGAACCTTTTGCTTTTTAAATTCCTTCTCAGAGAGTGATCTAGGTATGGCTGGATTTGATCCTAGTCCCTAATTTGTTCAATGGCTTATGTCTAAAGGATTAGATAAGCAAAATCATTTATTTATGAAATTCAGCTAAGATTTCAAAGTTTAGCATGCTATTAATCTCTTATAAAGGATCTGTTGTGTCAAGGAATCTCTCAGCCTCACAGAACAACCTTGAGAGCCACCCCTATTAAAAGTGAGATCCTAGTGTGCAGCCCATGGTTGTGCAGGAAAGCTCAATGGGTCCTGAGCTGTCCACCATCTATAGAGTAATTATCATAATAATGATAATTATTATGTCATACCTGCATACCAACAAGAAGTCTGGGTCACTGTCTCCAGACAGCCCTTGACTTCCATGTTGCTATTGATCACCTTGTCATAGAAAGAAATCAGGCTGGTCAGGTTGCCTTTCATAAAGCCATGATGCCTTACTGTGATCAACTGGTTGTCCTGTATGTGCCATGTGAAGGCACTTAAGATGATCTTTTTACACTGAAATAAGTGCCAATATAAAATAGGCCATTTTTTGTCTTAGCAAATCTGCTATCTGAAAGTTCAAATTTAGATGTTAACCTTATTCATAGTCATTTCATGCCCGTTTATTCTTGCACCAACATTTATCCCCTACCTTTGATAACTCTCATTTTTATGTTCCACCTTTTAGTACTGTCTTTTCAAGCTTCATTTTATCTATTTTAAGTGCTAGTAGTCCTTGTAGCTGCTACTCCTCAGCATAACTTTTATAGTCTCCAGTCAAGTCATCTGTCTCCGGGCACAAGTATACATTAGGAAGAATATTGGCTTGAAAGCAACCCTGCATGAAGGGATCTGGGGGGCCAATTGACAGCAGGCTCAATAGGAGCCAGCAGTGTACCCTGGCAGCCAAGATGACAAAATGCATCCTGGGGTGCATCAGGCAAAGCATAACCAGACATTAAAAAGAGGTGATTATCCATCATCCTGTGTTCAGCATTGCTGCAGTCTCACCCTGGAGTGCTGTGTGCAGTTCTGGGCCACACAGTGTTAAAGTAGTCCAATGCATCCAGAGGAGCTGGAAGGAATTTCCTCTGAGGAGCAGCAGAAGACTTTGTATAGTTTAGAGAAAAGGAGGCTGAGGGGTGACCTCTTTGCTCTTTACAGCTTCCTGAGGAGAGTGAGAGGGAGGTGCCGAGCTCTTCTCCTTGGTATCTAGTGATAGGAAGCATTTCTTTTCCAAGAGAGTGGTCAAACACTGAGACCGGTTTCCTAGAGAGGTTGTTGATGACCTGAGAGTGTCACTGTTTAAGAAGCATTTGAACAATGCCCTTAATAACTTTTGTTCAGTAGTAGTAGTCAGAGAGTTGGACTGGATGACTGTTGAAGAGACCTTTCTACTGAAACAGGGTATTCATTCCTATTCTCTTTTCTAAACCTTTGTATAATAATTCTGATACCTACTGGGAGTAGCAGAGTACTTTTTACAGTTTCCCTTCATTTTTGCCACATTGGTATTCATTTGGCAGAGTCTGGTCATGGTCAGGGAAGTAATATTCTGCTGATTATCTTTCAGTTAATCCAGTAGAAACTCACTCTAAAAGTTCTTATACACATGACGCCACTAAATTTTGTATATTTTTATTACTGTATATTTCGTATATTTATATCACTGTATTTTGGAAGCTCATTATTCCCTTGTATAATATTCAAGTTTTGTTATGTATTAATATTGTCTCCAAAGAAATAAGGGTAGAAAGAGTTCAAAAAACAGAAGCATTGACTGATATTTTTCTATTTTATTAGGGGGAAACCATAGAGAAATAATAAATGTTTGTAAATATAAAACTAAAAGTCTAACATTATTAGAAGTGGTATCTTCCCTAAATTTAGCCTTATTGTATTTTCAGTTCCCATACTGTAACACTCCCAGTGTTACATCTGTTATACAGCACTTCTAAGAAGCATATGGCTTCCATTCATTCATTTATTTCACTACTGTGCCTGAGGATACAGAGCTGTGATCTTAAGTCACTTCCTCTACTAATTTTACAATTATGGGCTAGAGAGCATGAGTTAAAAAGTCCAGTTTGAATTACTCTCTGCTCTTATTCATGCAGACTTGGAATTTTACACAGGATAGATTCAGTGTAATCCTTCCTAATGGATTTGATAAATACAAGATCAAGCAGAGTGTCCCTTCAAGAAAATCCCTGCTAGGATAAACAGACTACAGGGTGTTTAAAGAACACAGTATCCTGACATCCATTCCACTAACCTTTTTATGGAGTAAAGCAGCAGTCCATGATAGTGTCTGATATGGGATAGCTGAGAGCTGGCAAATAAAATCCATTTTGCAGGCAGACTCTTTCAACACATAGCTGATAAAGAAGAAACATCCTTACGTACTGTTATTCAGCCTGGGCCTGTGTTAAAAAATTATTCCAGAAAAGTCAAGATATTAAATGCTTAGAAATGGATAAGTGGGCATCCGTTTGTTGCTATTCATCACTTTTCTAATTTTCAAGAGCATTTGATAAGTGTTGGTAGTCATGTCCTTAGCACTTGCTGAAATAAGATGTTAAAAATACTCTAGAACTGGAGTTTTCACTGGAGTAAAATGACATTTATGATGATATTAGTTTTATTTTTGTAAATCTTATAAAATGTTTCACCAAATACTCATAAGATCTTAAAAATTATATGTATTCTCTTTAACAAAATATTTTTGGTGAAATGTTGGTAAATGCTTTCTGCTGTTTTGAGTAAAGCTGGCAAATGAATTTACATTGTTTCAAATACTAATGCATAAAATTAAAGATGCAGTTCTTCTATAATATATGATTATTTTTTGAATAATAATAAATAAAATAGTTATTGGGTTTTTATGTATAATTACATTTTAAAAAATCAAACTATTTTCTAAGAAAATATTTTAAGTAGGGTACATTGGTTTTCCATCCTATTCTGTTATCACTGAAGGCAAATGAAAGTTTTGTAAAAGATTATGTGGCATAAAAGAGCCCATAAAATCAAATACTTCAGATACATAGGACGCCAGTAAATTAAAGAAGACATGTAACTTTTCATTTTTTCTGGGTTACACTGGCACGCCTTTAGCTATGGACTGGTGTCAAAAGAAATATTTATCAACTCTCCTGTAATGACTCATATTAAAATACTGCAGTTTTATAGGGCATGTTAATTACTTTGCATTTTGTTATTCTAAGAGTAATTTTGAATGCCATTTTGAGATTTATTTTGTTCAGTATCTGTATTGGAGTGAAAGAAATCTGCAATTTGTTAATATGGTTTATCAGACCTTTTTCTTTACAGTCTTATTTTTTTTCCACTCTTCTTTCCAGTCAGAATGTTCTTTGATTTCTAAATCTGAGGGGACAGAATTGCATACTGAGAATAGGGTTGCTCAAAAAAATCCCTTTGCAAACAATGACCGAATTATTGAATCTGCACCCCTTTGTGTTTTGGTTGAGTTTGTGTTGGTTTTTTTCTTCCTTTCTGGACTTATATGACGGTGATGGAGGTGCTGATAACTACGTGCTATCTGGTAATAAAACCATAGTGTCAACAGAGTTACGGAATCAAATCTCCTGAACTTCACTGAGATGACATTGGCAGATAAAAAACACTTAAATCTCAGACACATGCACTTTTAAAAGTTACATAACGTCACTGCTGCCTCCTGGGGCAGACCGGGAGGAATGTCAGACGGGTCAAAGCAGCAGTCACAGCTGTGGGGTGTGTCATCAGAGGGCTGGGCTATGGTCTGGTGTGCGTGCCACCTTTGTGCCTTTTTCTGCAGTCCCATCAGTCCTGTGTTGGGCCCTCTCCTCGTGCACCCCAGGAATCTCTTCCCTCACCACTGTCTGTGTTTCTGCGTGTTTCCACCTGCACCTTGCACAGCCTCCACTCCTGTCTCCGCAAGCTCCCAGTCCCACCTGTCTACACAAGAGCCTATCCCCAGCACCAAACACCTCTTCACATACCTCTCCCAAAGTGTCCCTACCCAGTGTGTCTCCTGTGCCTCGTGGCTCTCCCTCTTTCCTAAATTCATGTGAGCCAGAGCACAGGGGGCTCCCCTGCCTGGCTGCAGTTTGGGGTGCAATGGGATATTTACAACAGCGTCAACTGAACCCTCAGGACCTCCTCCTTTCAGAGCACCTGGCAGCTCCCAGCAGCCCAAACCTGCCACTTAGGTCCAATACATGAACATTTAACATGAGATCTTCCTCTCTTCTTTCCTTCCTCTCTCACTTTTTTCAGAGCTCAGTCTCATACTTTGCTGCTAAGATAGATTTAAGACTTAATGGATGATGATTTTCATTGTTTCTACTATATGTGAAATACTGACTTCTTCCTTGTAGTAGGCAGGTTTACTGTTTTTATTCACTCATAAACTAGCTACTTTCTGAAAAGGAAGGATTGGGTTGTGTTTTTTGTTTTTTTTTTCTTTTCCTTCCAAACACATAATTTTCCTTAAAGCAACAAATTTTCACCTTTTGAGTCAGTCCAAAAAGGTGCTTTAGAGGAAAGTATTAGCAGCCAGAGCTAAAGTCAGGACAGAAGGTTGTGTATTGTTACGGTTACTACAATCATTATTTAGCAAATACTTGAGAGAGGTGTCTTGGCTGTTTTTCAGGGATAAGATTGAGCTGGAGAAATGCAGTACTAAAAGACATTTTTTAACTTTTCAAGCATATCAGATGGTTTATGTATATATGTATTTTATAAGTAAGACATATTAAAAAAAAAGGAAAAGGATAAAATTCTTGTTAGGATTTGATTAGAGCATAACTACTAAATAGATTCTTGGTATAATGTTTCAGTTTTAGTATACATGATCACCTTGTTTATGTATTTCTTGCTTATAATTTTGTGAACATCAAACTCAAGGAAAATGAAAACAAAGCAAGTAGGATGTGAAATTCTCAGTGTCCTTTCTTGCTCCTAATAGTTGGTTTTGTTTTGTTTCTATCATGATACCTGTCTTTCTTTACTTTTTGATGTTTGTCTTAGAGAATCTGTAAATGGCTGACAGGTTCTTTTTACATTTTTTTAGATTCCAGCTGAGACTTTATGTATGAATTATCCTGAGGCCATGATAGTGAACAAAACCATGAAATATAAAATGCTCTCTTAGCATTGGAGGCCACCTTCTACAGACATTATGTATAACGTCAATTAAACAGTCAACAAATATTCAGCACCTGCCAAAAAGGTTAGGAAACCCTTACTGTCACATGCAGCTTCATATGCATTGTATAAAGATGTCTATCTATTAACAAAAAACTGAAGTGTTCTACGTGAAACAGCTTTACAATGCTTTTCTCTCTGCTTCCTGTCTTTCTGACTTAGCCGTTTCCTAGACAGTCTTAAGACACAAGAGCACATGGAATTTTCTTCGTCTTTGTGTAAAACCCTTATTTATATAATGAGGATTTAAACTATGAGTTGAAGATGTTAATTTTACCTTTCCAGAAGCTCACCAGCCCTAAAGAAAAGAGATTTGACAAATTCTCCCTACAGAATGACTGTGACATTCTAGTTCTGGGGTTTTACTCTAAGTGAAAAAGGTAGGAAGACATCTAATTTTTAATTAGTTCTCCCCATTTGGGAGATCATCTGATTTTACTGGCAGAATTAGCAAGTGAAATCACCCAAGAGCTGCCATGTAAATGTCCCCTACCCCTAGGGACTCAGTATATTAAATGAGTACAGTGCTAACCTGGAAACGTTATTATTGATTTTAAATGAGAGCAGCTCTGAAATTTGGTGGAAAACATTTAATTGAAATAATTATTTTGATTCCATTATTGATCACTGACAATGGAAATTAGACATGTATGTCCCTTTTATGCAGAAAAGAGGACAATTTCTGTTCCCTTCCTGCATTTTGTTAATTATAATAAATAATTTAAATTAATTTCAGACAAATTTTAGTGTTTTCTGACAAACAGAAAGAACAACTTGCAGGACATATCAAAGAATAAAAAAGACCTTAACTCCTTGATATTTATTTTTTAACTTCTTGTGCTAAGTTATATATAGCATGAAATACTACTTAAAGAATTTAGAAAAAAATATTCTGAGATTTTTAAAATGAGTTTATTTTTCCAGTACCATTTAATTATTCAAGTTCAACTGTATTTCTATGGCAAATTTTCAACCCTTGATTTGACTACAAATGAAGACCATTTCTGGAGTATCAATATGGAGGCTCATTTACTGCAAAATTTACAATGCTTATGTAAATTCTAAATGACTGCACCCTGGAGCTATACAGAGAGTTGTCACATATTTAAAGCTCAGGCCTCCAAAAGTTCTTGAATAAGGATCCCAGGCTTACTAGCCTGACTAGTCCTACAGAACTGTCATTCTTATCCTTTTACTACTTCAGAACAAACAATGCCTAAAGATAAACAGAGATTTGAGTACCCATGCTTCTCAGTCACTATTTCATGAATTTTACTGCTAATGCAAAAGGCTTACTTAAAAAGAATCAAACATTTCCAGATAGATATTAAGACTGAAAATGCAAGTTAAAAATTCACCACTAGTGACACATTCTTTTAATGTATTAATATATACATGTATATACACACATATGCATATGGATTCATACACAATCATAGGCTCATAGAACCCTTTAGGTTAGAAATTACCTTTAAGATCAAGTATAGTAAATTGTAGCAAGAATATCTGATAAAATCACGAAAGAAAATACATTCAGGCATAATATAACAGTATAGATTTCACAATTCCCTTCTATCTTTTAGTCCAAATATAACATATGTCTCCTTAAAATGATCATACATTCTTACATTTTAAAACATAAATTACTGTAGAAAGACTAGCAAAGAGAGGTCTTTATTTCACAAATCCACTCTATGGGGACTGCATCTTCTAAAATCAGATAAGAGGTATGCAAATCTAGCACAATAGTGCAAAAGACTAATTTTAAATGTAAGCACTCTAAAAGGATTAATAAAAGCATAGGGGAAAAATTACATATTACATTCATTATCATAAATGAAAATACAAGAAATTCTCTTCATGAAACTTTGCAGTCTTCAGAAGTATCGAAAATTAGATACTTTCACCAAGGAGAAGTTCATCCAGTTTTTGACAGCCTCAGAAATACATTCCTTTCTTAGTTGCTAATAATTTTTAGAAATAATGTATAGGAGGAATGAGGTTGAAATAATGATAATGAAAGACAAAGAAAAGAAAATAATTTTTATTTAATGTAATTTTAAGATTACATTTTTCAAAAAAACAGATTCAGTTAGAAACTGAATCATTTCTTAGACAGTTTTATTGAACATAGTCTTAAAAAATTTAGGGAAGTGCTCCAAACTTCATTGTAATAGATTTTGGTCTTCTACTACTAATACATTATTAACACCATTAATATTAATAAAGGGGAAAAACAAGAGGCAATTCTATCAAGAAAATGTATTATTATTTTCAGTAATATTTGCATCTGCTCTCAATGATTAAAATCAAACTTGTCATTATATAGAACACTATACCTAAAAATGGAAATTTGTTTCCAAGAACTATCAAGGAGGATATGAGAACTCATTAAGAGTTGAAAGACTTCTGTTAAACAAAAGCAGAGTACTTGAAAATGCTTAGAAATCAACGTAACTAGGTACAGCCTGCAAAAATATATTAGTAAAAAATAAAGGGTTTCAATTCTATAGCGCTCTCGATCATACAGTCATTTCCAGCTGCAGAATACTGATGTAAATCGTTATAATTTTAATATTTATAAGAAGGTAAGTATATATATATACTCAAAACCAAACTCATTGGAATTTGTGAATTTAAATTTCTGCTACTTTCTCTTATTTTTTTCTATTGTTGGAAAACTGAGTATAAAAGCAGTTCCTTTTTCAAATTGTCAGATAATTTTGACTTGCAAATAAGGCCCAAAATGTCAATATNGGCCCAAAACGCCAATATTTGGATGGTCCATACTAAATGTACACTTTCTGTATATTTCACTGAAAACATAGTCCCTTTCACCATGCTTGTCAGAGCTTATAAAAAGAAATAATTTTGGCAACTACTTTGCCAATTAACTTCCCTGAATAATAATTTAGTGAATAATGTTGGAATAGATAAAAAAGTGATAGCCATTCATTTATATATATATATCTGTCCTGAGAATAATAATTCCAGTTATGAATCTGCCTGATTTATAGGCCAGTCAATATGTTTTTTACAGAATAAAGAGATCATTAGAAGTAATGACTTTCCTTTTCACTTAATTTTAAATTTTTTCCTATCTTTTTCTGTTATGATTTCTTAGAAAGTTGTGTCTTACATCCCTTCAAAAAAATGCACCAACAAGTATTACCCTAACAAGAAAGAGACATTTAGAAAGAAAAAAAGATCTCCACGTAGCTGGAACTCAAGAGGTATAATCAGAGATATCTTCAGCAGAAGCTCTTTCAAACACTTGAAATGTACAGTAGAGTTTGTCACTGTGTGTCCTCCACCTGGCTACTACTGGTTCTTTTGAGTTACTGATTTTTATCCAGCTACAACAACTTCTAGCAGAACCATGGCTATTTGCACATTGTTATTTGCAGGCATATTATTCCCATTCACTACAGACTAGCATATGGATAACAATGTAGTGAATCTTGATTTTGAAGAAAGTACAAACCTTATGATTCATGAATGCTGTGAATAGATCACACACCTTCTTAGCTCTGAATTTCCACAGAAGTACCTTGTGTGACCTTGGGAACCTTTAAGTAAACCAGCACGAGCATCCCACAGACCTAAAAAAAGTATGGTTGCAGTGCTATTTCCAAGCCATTGGCAGGATTTGTGACTTTTTGAATTTTACATAACTGCTGGGAGACAAACTGCTACCATGTTTCTATTTTACATAATTTCTTTGCAGCCAGAGGAGTAGTCCAGGCTGTCAAACAGCTTTGCTTACTCCACACTGTACACCATCAGGGTAAAAGTAACATCCTGGACTTCCCAGGAAAAAGCCTTAGAGATTTATATATTAAGAGATGTTGGGTTGTAGCAGACAAGTTCTCTTGGTTTCTTCTTTTGAAGCGGTGCTTATATGCGGTAAGAAAAGTAATATTTAATGTATCAGAAGACATACCACAAGTGTGAAAATAACTCCTCTCAAAGTTGATATGACTTTGAAATTCTGAAATGGGAGGGATAAATGAATGCTAAATTTTAAATTTCTCTCGGCTTTTCAACTGCTGCACTGTTATTGTGGATTACTTTACTAGTACTGTACCGATAATATTTATTTAGTATTTATGAGGGACAAACATAGTGACAAACTTCGTTTGTTGTGGTTTGAGATTTCTATATGGCCATGTCCAG
>VZTT01073232.1:5968-23521 GCA_013400855.1 Buphagus erythrorhynchus
ATAAAATTAAAAAAGAAAGATGGATCTCAGAGAGTATATTAAAATATCAGTGAATATTGTTTTGATGAAAGGTAGGAGGAACAAGAACTAAAATTAGAGTTTGCTGTAGACAAATGGGTTTTCAGTCTCAAAGGGATGCACAATAATTTTATCAGATATTTTTGCCATGAGTTTGCTAATTAAAAGGATACATTAATATGAATCATCAGTAATTTTTTTCCAAATTATAAACAACGCATTTTCATTATCAAAAATATACTTGACTGATAGCAGCTCTAGTATCTAGATTTGGGGAAAGAAGTCTGTAAAAGTAGAAAGAGTAAGTACTGAAATACAAAAATTTAGCTGCATGAGCACGTTAAAACAACTCTGGATAATACCTTAAAATACATAAAAATAACTATCTTCATTGCCAAAGGGGTAGCTGATATGGTCTGTTCTGTTGTAGTTTTTGGTTTTTATCATGTCTTTTCAAAAGACTGGTATAAAACGTTGTGTCAAGTAGGCATCAGTTTCTGTAACAGTCCTTAGAATATGCCAGAAAGAAAGAAGGTTCCAATATTTCTGGTATTTTTAGGCATACTGAATACTACCAAAAATTTTGGTGTATGAAAGCCCCCAGATTAACAAAACATCTCAAGTACCTATCATAAGAGAAAAAAAAAATCCAGGCAAATACAGTGCTGACTCTGAAAGGTCAGTGGTGGAGGTCAAAACCATCTTCTATACAACTTACAAGATGGCCATGAGTGTTCCCCAAACCCACTAATAATCCACTGGTGACTGAGGTGTGATGAGTGTGAAACACCACAGAGAAGCCATAATAGAAAACAGGATCATACTAATATTTGCCTGAAAACTTTGACTGTAGAGAGCATAGTTATATTTTGTGAATCAGCTGAACTATTCCAGAATTTAGAAAATTTAAATTCTATTACAAAGAAAAAGGAGCACTAAATGAAGTACGAAAAATTAAAATAGACTATAATAACAAAGGGACATGGGGAAAGAGGATGAAATTTGATCTTGAGAGTCTTAGGTAGACTCAGAAAACTGATGGTCAAATATTATTTGACATGAATGTCGTACATTAAAAGCTCATGTTCCTTCTGGAAGTATCTAATATATATAATTTTTGATCTGGTTTATGATCTTTTTTTTTCTTTTTTAAAGAGTAGCTTTTAATTAGGTAATATTATCTTTTTTACAACTGGATCACATTTATATTATTTATGTTTTTATCCATCCTTAGGGTTCTCAGTCTTAACACTGTTCTAAAGGTATATTCCCATGTGGTACACAGCATTTTATTAATGGCTTTTTAGCATCAGTGAAATTATGCATCACATTAGACAATGAAAAACAGAAAGCCTGCAAACAAATTGACTGGTGCTTCAGAGATGGTTCTTAGGTGAATGTGGACAGCCTGTTATGTATGACATTATAATTTCATTATTAAATCACTTATGTGTTTATCACCTGGAAATGTAGCAGAAGACATATTTATTTGTAGTCATTGTACTCAGTGGTGGAAAGTGCAGTACTGTAATAAACTCTTGCCCTCTGAAATATGTTTATCTTGTCACTGAGCTGTCTTACTAATGTGATTTTCCACCTTTCTCAAAAGAAAGGTAATGCTTGCTGCAGTTGCTATGATACAAGACTAGTGCACTGAACTTTCTGGTACATCAGCACACATTTTGTTCCATGCAGTTCCCTGTCACTGCTGCTGTCTCCCAGAATTCCAAATGAAAAATAAGGATTCACAGATATTTTTCTTGTTTGTTCTGAATGACTAGTGGCAATAGTATTGAGCTTTACTTCAACTTGGGGATTGAATTACATTTATTTTTCTAAAAATTGTCTCATGAGGCTACAACAAAACAAGGATAAAATGCACTGTCTTGTGTTTGGAACTTTATCAGCAGGTGTAAACACCTAGCTTTGTCTTTCTAGAAGTTACATATCTAGAAAAGGCTTTATCAGCCCTCTCCTCTCTAAGAGAGGAAAAGACAAAAAGAGGCATCTTCAGTGGACAGTTTATCCCACAAGTGTTTTAAGCCAGGATGAATTACCTCCTGGAGGCAGGTTTTAATACTGGTTCAAGAGGACACGTAGATAACTTAAATGAGATACCTAATTTTTATAAACCTAAAATTATAGGAGATGCATCTCACTGAAAGTGATAAGGTGAATTTTTTTCAAACTTTTGGCCTGTGAATAATCCAAAACAAGATGAACAGGTGGAGATGTAGCAAAAATACTGGAAGTATAATGCTGTATATGGCAATAAAATACAAGTCAAAATGTGATGCCACAGAGAAGTAGTTCTGTGGAGAAAAGTCTGAGAAATAGATAGACCTCCCTTCCTTGCAAGAGTAAGGCTTTTATGAGAGTTGGTAAAGACATTCCTGTAAGATCAGTCTCTCTCTCATTTGCATCCTTTGCCTCAATCTCCCAAAGCAAAACCGTTGACAGACTGTATTTCTTAAGAGATGTATAACATATTCTCTGTCAGCTCCAGTGACAGTATTCTCAGGGATTCCTATTTTGATGACATTGCACCAGCTAGACAGAGACTGAAAACAAGAAAATAAAACTTTTGAAAATACTGGCTTCTTGCTGTCAGTGGATTAGTCAGCAGAAAAGATGGTCCTTTTTTTTGTTTTTTTTTTTGTAGCCTGGCAATTCATCAGGTCTTCTCCAAGATATTAATAATGTTTTGACTAGCAATATCAGGTAAGCTTAATGGATTTTCCTGCCAGTGTACTGAATATGATTGCAATGAAGCATGAAACAAACTGTTTTAATGACTTATACTTAGGCCTGGTGTTAATTTTTCAAGGACACCTGCATTTTTCTTTCATTAATTGAAAAAGCAACCTCTTGGCTGCAAGTGAATAATTAATTTAAAAGTCTGAAGAACAATATTCATTGTACCTTAGGAAATAGTACTGGAAAGTTTCTGGTAAATCACTTGAAAAATAAATAATCTCATCTATTGATTTTGAGATGCTTTCTGCCTGTTGAGACACAGTATGTAAAGTAGATGTGTTCCTTTCTCTGCAGCTGGGATGACAGCAGCTCGGTTAGCAGTGGCCTCAGTGACACTCTTGACAACCTCAGCACAGATGATTTGAATACCACCTCATCTGTCAGCTCTTATTCCAACATAACAGCCTCTTCAAGGAAGAACACTCATGCCCAGGTGAGTAGCTTTGTTGCTTTTGTTGCAACACCCCCCAAGCATGCAGGATAACAAAAGAAAAAGGTTGATATCAATGCCTCTAAACAAATGAAGTATTCATATCTTACAAAATCCTCTATTACACCAGACTGCAGGAATCCATAAACTCCATTGACCCAAACTTGGGCTGTGAGCTGACATTCCAAATTCCCTGCTCCCAGGGCATGCATCACTGCTGAAGGTGCTGGCTGGCAGGGCCCAGCTCTGCCCACCCTGGGGGAGCCCCCAGTGGTCCCAGCCCCTGCTGCACCCCAACACAAAAGAAGTGCAATGTGATTGGATCTGTAATTGTGGATTTCTACTTACTTCCACTCATTTGGAGTATCTCTTTCCACAGATAACACAAGAAAAAATAATTTATTTTTTTGCTTTTTACGAGCTGAAACACATTAGGGAAGAAATATGCAGACTGCACTGTCCTTTCAAATGGCAGAGATTGTCTTCTCCCCGCTTAGGTCCAGGGATGAAAGTGTCAATGCAAGCTGACAATGCATAGTGTCAAAATAGATTTCTAATAGCATGAAGCCACAAACTATGTGCATAATACATACATATGTGTGTGTCTGTGTATGTAAAGTTCTTGTTGCAGGTGTCCAAGCATTTCTTCCTAGCTCCCTTCAAAATTGCAAGTGATAGAGAAGTCAATACAGAGTCCTTGCAGGACTTGGTTCCCTCCAAAAAGGAAATAAAACCAGAAAAGTTTGTCTTGATAGGAAAGTATTCTTTGCCGTGTCATCTCCTGTTCACAAGCAGGGACCTTTGAGACCGAACACTCAGCATAGAGGAAGAGTGGCTGCCTCCAGTGATTTGATGTCAAGTATTCAAGACATAAGACTGACACTTCTGATTCCATTTAGACTCCTGCAGGCAGCCAGTGTCTGCAATTCAGAGGTCTGTTTTGTCCATGTAGATTGCAGCAGACTCTGTGAGCAAGAGAAAAACACATATTCATCATTTCCCCCAGACAACAGGGAAATATAGTTACATTTGGAATGAAAATTACTTTAATCTCCAACAGGACAGATATAAAACCAATGCTGCATTCATGCAAAGACAGTCACTCAAATGCCAACATTCTTCAGCCCTTACCATTGCCTTTCCCACTCCATCAGGGACTTCCATGATTGCTAACTGGAGATCAGCCTCTTCCCTTTCACATCAACAGTGATGGCCAGCTAGTTCTGGCTTACTTGTCATCAGGATTGGGAAATCTCAGGCTGACCATTTAACTCTTTGTGGTTTTGTTTTCATTTGGATTATCTCATGTTCTAGCTGCTCTATAATAAGCCTCTGTTTTATTTGCAAATTGTTCAGCAATAGACAGAGATGCAGTCCATGTTCAAATTTTGCTTTCGTTCCAGAGTTTCTTTATATTATGAAGACTAGGAAAAGACCTTTATCAGGTATGCCTTTACCAGGCACATTAAGTGGAACGTGCTGCATTCCATGCTAGATGGCAATCTCAGTCAGAAGCTGAGATGAACAGAATACTCATTCTGCCAGCTTTTTTCCAGGTCTTAGATATACTGCAACACAGAGATCCCTTTCTCAGTCTTTTTAAGTGATTGGAGCAGTAAGGACTGGCTATAGACTGAGACAGAAGTTGCATATTTTGTTGTTGTTTTCTTACTAAAAGTATTATAATGGTGAAGAGAGGCTTTTAGAAAGTACTATACTACTCAATTTTTTTTTAATTATGCAGTTTGCTTTAAAAATGTATGACTATACATTTACAGTCATTAATTTATGGTAAAATGTCTGTAAGCGTGTTGTTACACATTGCACATGTTGTCACAGTAACTTTAGTGAAAACTCTCTCTTGAAGGACCCTGCAATATTTTTGTAGATATTTGCTTGGGCTTTTTTTCCCATTAATCCTTACCCATAATCTGTGCTAGCATGTCCAAAGCACATACGTAATTATGGAAATGCAGAATGCTGTTGCATTTTGTACACCTCAGCTGACAAATATGTAAAATGATTATTCTCTTGGTCATCTAATCGGTATTAATCCTACTTATGACAGCAGTGCCTAGGAAACAGCCACAGAGGGGTCTCTGTGGTGAAGGAGCTGTGACAGCACAGAATAATAAATAGCCTGTCCCTCAATGTGATCCATTTTGCAGCCCCTCTTAGGCTGGTGATACCTTAGAGCAGCACCATATTTTTGCTGTTAAAGAGGGGCAGAGGCAAGCAAGAGTGTTGAGAGGATGATGTGCAAATGAGGCTTCAGACTGAGGTCAGAAGGCTGAGGAAAAACACAGAAGGAGGAGTTACACCGAACAGCCTGTCACAAAGGCAGAAAGAACACCAGTCTTGTCAAACACAGAGGGTCGGGTCAGTCTCTGTTTCTATTTAAGCCACTTTCACAGCTTCTGCATTGTCCTGTTGGGCTGCTCCCTCAGCCCTTCCTTATCAGCATGCCTCAGGAAGGCAGATGCCACAGGGGGGTTAGGTCCTCACTGGTGCATCCTCCACATGGGTCTGAGTTTCAGAGGAAGCATGAGCTCAGCCGGTTGCCTTCACACCAGGGATGATTAGTGCTGGCATAAGCCTCTCTTCTGCTCTGTTAGCTGATATAGCTAGAGAAAGTTTCTTGTTGGAAGCAATTCATTTCTATGGAGACAGACCAGTAGAAAAACCATCAACTGTAGCATGAAAAAAATTTGAGGAAGGTGCTATCCTTGCTCATTTGTGGCACAACATACTCTGTTCTGCTGGAGAAATATTCCTAATCCAGTCACTGGAAGTCTTGGGTAGGAAAAGGCAAGAAGCCAGACTGAGGTGATTTTAATAGTATATTCAGGAACTTGCTCACCCAAGCTTTTAGTAAAACCTCTCAGCACTGTTATTCATTTCTGAAATTCAGACTGAAATGAGGAACAATGGGATATCACCACTGATGATTAGAGTGAGTTACGTTTCACTTCATTATAGTTTTATCTATAAAGGAAAGCGATTAAATACTTTGAAAATAAAAGAGAAATGTCATCCCGAAATGGCTATATTTTATATGTTTTTAAACTTTTGGAATCAGAATACGAAAGTTTTCAAAGGAAAGTTTCTGTGGCCCTTGCTGCTCCTCCCCTACTATGATTTAAGAAATCAGCAAACAATGGAGATGCTGGGACTGACCATTTCTCATGCGAATCTCTTGTAGCTGAAGACAGACTCAGAGAAGCGCTCAGTCACGGACAGTGAAACTTGGGGCAGCACTGAAGAGCTGAAGAAGCCAGAGGAAGACTTTGACAGCAGTGTAGACAACAGTAGCAAGTGGAAAGGCCTTCCCTCGGGGCTATCTGAAGAGTCAGATAAGGTGGGGCAGAAAACATCTCTCTCTGTATCACAGACTGGATCTTGGAGGAGAGGTATGACTGCACAAGTAGGAGCAACTCAGTCCAGGCACAAAGCAGGAACAAGTGCACTCAAGACCCCAGGTAGGAAACTTCTGTACTTCAGATTACAGTGGTCTTAAAATAATTGATGGATATTATATATGTATATATACTATAGGCATATTGTTCTCTCCTCCCATAAATGACTGCAAGCTAAGATTGTAATATTGTAATAACTTTTTAATTTCTGTAACTGTTAGTTTACTACATGCATAACAATAATTTATTAAGTACACATGGGTGTATCCATTAGAAAAACTGTGATTGCATTTTGTTATGCTATCATCTGTGTATGTCAATGTCTGTTAATTCTTAGAAGTATTTTTTTTATTTTTGGACTCATCTGTGCCTTATCCTTATTCTCTAGAAAACCTTACCTTTGATAATTCAGCATATGCATAGAAATGGCCAAATATTAGAAGCTGAGTCAAAAAAAGATTGAATATTCAAGGAAAGGGACTCCAAATTATATTTTTAGTTATTTCCAAACTGAAGCTGAAATATCACATTCCACTTACTGTGGGTGTTCTACAGACCACTGTTAAGTGATTAAAAAATTGTAAAAAAAGTCTTTTTACACGCTTTCAGTACTAAATGCCCTCTTACCTAATTTTGGAAGGCCTGCAATCTAGATTTGAAGCAAAAAACCCAAAACTGGTGAAAGAGATAATTATTAAAACCATTTAATCCTAATCCATCATTTTACTAAGGAAATGTGTATTCTCAGTAGAACATTTTCTGGAGCTTTGTCATGTCCTGACAAAATAGTGCATGCTTCAACCCCTAGTTGTAAAGGCAACTAGCAAAGATCTCCTCAGGATAAATTCCTACCCTTTGTGAACCCCTTTTGTTTCTTTGCAATTTGGAACTGCTAAACATTGAACAGTCTCTGGTCTGTGTGATTCCTGAGGAGCACTGCCATGGTGATCATATGGATACAGAAACTATAGCCCTCTAATAGCAATTAAAAATGGAGATACTAAAAGGTTTGCTGCACACCAAGCTAAGCTTTCCAGGTCTGTTTTGGTCAAGGTGATCAGGCAGCCACTGGGCAACACAGAATTGAGGCCTTAACTACTAATGGTCTGTATGTTGGCTGGGTCAGGGTCTGATCTCTGTCATGGCATGTGCATCTGTTTGTGTAGCATAAAATGTGTGCTGGATAAAAACATGAGTGGAGATAGCTCTGCTTTGCAGGTGTTACTCTTCATTACATTTTAGTTTCTTAACAGAAATTAGGTCATCGACCTTCAAGGCTTCCATAATTGCTTGAAGAGTAAATTACAAACTTTAGTATGTTTTAGGAGTTATTAGTGGTATACAATAAATGCTCAGAGATAAATTAGAATTGAAATGACAATTTTTATCTATTTGTGAAATAGGAAGAGGGCACTTTCTGGTATAGCAGAACATCTTACTTTGACCTTTCTGCATGTTACAATTAAGTTTTAGAAAATATGGAAGAAACATAGAAATATATCTTAGATAGTCACTGGCCTACACAGGACTGAAGAAAGCCTCTCAAAAAGTCAAAAATCTTGAGAAGACATCAAGGATATGACAAAGACTAATTAACTTCTGTAATTGATATTGTTACAGATCAAGATGATTCGTTCCATAACATAATCTCTCCCTGATAATTTTGTGTAACTAAAACCAGAACAAACTTAGTCATATGCTACAAAGATGTAATCAGTGAAAACCAAAGAACTCTATAAGTACCACTAATTTCTACATGCATAATTGATGTCATACTTCAGGAAATGTTTATTACATATAATGTTTTATTTTCAAGTATTATTTCTTTCATATAGAAATACTGTTAACAGAAAAAAAAATAGTCAAAATTCCTTATAGTTCATTCAAGATAATTCTCTACAACTATATTTTCCACCTGTATATGAAACTGGAAGTCATCACAGGAATTTCAAGCTTTTAATACTTTAAGCTTACCTGTAATGTGTCATACCTGCTACAGGTAGCTGATGGGAGACTAAAGACCAAACCGGTCTATTTCCTTAGGGAAGTTCTATTTGTGTATTTTTTCATTTTGAAATTGTAATCATACAATGTTGAAATTACATATTAAGACTTGCAGCTTAAACACAAGTGATCTTTTCAAATATACTTTTACTTAGGAAAAACCGATGATGCAAAAGCTTCAGAAAAAGTGAAAACTCCCCTGAAAGGAGCCTCCATACAGCGGTCTCCATCAGATGCAGGAAAAAGCAGTGGTGATGAAGGGAAAAAGCCTCCCTCTGGCATTGGGAGATCAACTGCTACAGGGTCGTTTGGATTCAAGAAGTCTGGGTTGGGATCTTCTACTATAATCACCACAAGTGGAGCGACCATCACCAGTGGGTCAGCAACGCTAGGAAAGATGCCAAAATCTTCAGCCATCAGTGGGAAGTCCAGCGCAGGGAGGAAGACGAGCTTAGATGGTTCCCAAAACCAGGATGACGGCGTCCTGCATGTGAGCTCAAAGACAACTCTGCAGTACCGGAGTCTGCCTCGCCCGTCGAAATCCAGCGGCAGCGGGATCCCCGGCAGGGGCGGCCACCGCTCCAGCACCAGCAGCATCGACTCCAATGTCAGCAGCAAGTCTGCGGGGGCTGCTGCCACCAAACTGCGAGAGCCGAGCAAGATCGGCTCCGGCAGGTCCAGCCCTGTCACCATCAACCAGACAGACAAGGAAAAGGAGAAAGTGGCCGTGTCAGATTCTGAGAGCGTCTCGCTGTCCAGCTCCCCTAAATCCAGCCCAACCTCGGCAAGCGCCTCTGGCACACCGGGACTTAGACAGCCAGGATCCAAATACCCAGATATTGCTTCCCCCACGTTTCGAAGGTCAGTGCATTTCTATGATTCCCTGAAGTTGCAATATTATAAAGCAAGGATTTTCAATATGTTGAAGTACTATTCAAAAAGCCTTTTCGGGGAATATTTTGCCACAAACAAATCAAGTACAGGAAAATAAAAGGGCAATTCTTTTTCCATACAACACAATTATTTCTTTGAGATTTGAAGACTTTACCAGACCTGAAATTGCTGCTCCTTGAGCTTTAAGCATTTTCGGTACATCCCCATAACTATAGTTTGAAGCTTTGAAGGTGAACTCATTCATCCTTATGGGTCCCTTCCTACTCAAGATAGTCTATGATTCTAAGTTCAGCCACATGTGCAGTTTCTTCTCTGTACTGTGGTAAACCCCCAAAGGGAAGAAGGACACTCTGTTCAGGCACATTCTCTTAATAGAACAGGCATTGCCATATTGTGGATGGAGAACTGAAGAGCTCTTTAAATTATAAAGAGTTAGATTTGCTTTCACATTGTTGGCAGCTCCAGCTACAAACGCTTCATTCATTATCGTAGCAGCTTCGTTACATTTTTCGACACAAACATTGGCAAAATTGTAGATGCTCTATTGTTACATTTCTGGAAGTATAAATCCGGATGAATGCTCCGTGAATTGGGATGGAGCACTTGCTCTGCTGGAGAAAAAGCCAATAGTGCCCTCTTGTGCCTACTTGCCAAAACAGCATCTCCAGGCAGCTGGGGAGGTGCCGCTTAGTTTTGTGGGCTTGGTAAAATGTAAAACGGGTTCTTATGTTATTAGACATGTTTACTTTACATCATGATAAGTTTTGCATTTATTTACCTTTAATTTATAAGCTGTACATTAACTGCAGCTTAAAATATTTCCAGAAATACATTGAAACATTGCATGAGCTTTTAGTTCAAATTTTAGAGGACTTGCAGTTTATTTTTTCATCATCACCATAGAATTTTCATATTTAGAATTGCTGGAAGATGTTATGTGAAGTACACTTTTATCATTCCTTCCCTTGGAGACAAACTGTGCCCATTTAACCATGGTGCAGTTTATTCTGTCTGAGTGGTTGCAACATGACTGATGACCACATGACCATCTGTGCAGAAAAACAATGAGAGGGGGATTTTGCACTAATACTTAGATGTTTATTAAACTATGAAGGATTTTGCAAGTGTTTGTTGCAATCATTTAAGCAGATTTGAGAAGTGAGGAGTTTAAAAGCTAATGACTTGGGAATGCTTAATTACTGAATTTGGGCGAAAGTGTAATCTGTTTATAAACTAATAAGACAAAAATGTGATTATTTTACCTCTCTCTGGGAGGGCCTCTGTGCAAAGAGCGCATCTGAATAGGAGTGAATGAGAGCATTTACTAAAGAAACAAACCATGATTACTGTGAAATGGTTAAGTGAATTTAAATTTGTGCTGCGATTGATCAACTAGGTAGGCGTGATTTTCTTAGCAGTAATTAAAAATGTGTAGTTTGGCTCTTAGGATGTTGCGCCATGAATGTTTAATGTGGCTATCAGTTTCTCTAAAGCTATTTGTTTTACATTTAGGTTGTTTGGTGCCAAGGCAAGTGGTAAAGCTGCCTCTGCACCCAGTACTGAAGGTGTGAAACCCACATCGGCAATGCCCAGCCCTAGTACCACATTGGCACGGCAAGGCAGCCTGGAATCGCCATCCTCGGGCACAGGCAGCATGGGCAGTGCAGGTGGGCAAAGTGGTAGCAGCAGCCCCCTCTTCAGTAAACCTTCGGACTTAAATGCAGATGTTGTAAGCTTAAGTCACTCCCTGGCTTCCAGTCCTGCCTCAGTGCACTCTTTCACATCAGGTGGTCTTGTGTGGGCTGCAAACCTGAGCAGCTCTTCAGCGGGCAGTAAGGACACACCAAGTTACCAGTCCATGACTAGCCTTCACACCAGTTCCGAGTCTATTGACCTTCCTCTTAGCCATCATGGCTCTCTCTCTGGACTGACTACAAGCACTCAGGAGGTTCAGAGCCTGCTCATGAGGACTGGAAGCGTCAGATCTACTCTTTCGGAAAGGTGAGCTTGCCTGTAGATACAGTGACCACGAAATAAGTGAGAGGCAAAAGGACAGGAGCCAAAAATATAAACCTCCACCTGTTTTGCTAAAGGGACACTGTTTAATTAGCAGCTTAGTCCTTTATGTAAAAAAAAGGAAGGAAGAAAAGAGAGCTGAAAGGCATTGTAATGCGGAATCAACTGCCTTTTAAGGTTTTACAAGCACTTTTTCTATCTTGAGAATTTTTTTTTATTCCCTTGCTCTGGAGACAACGAGACAAAAGAGGGGAAATTGTCTAATTAAAGGCAAGTGTAAACAGCCAACAGGTATATAATGATTCCTGCATGCTGGATCCACCTGCTGTCCCAGTATTTGGCAGTTCCAAAGCAAGCAAACCTCCAGCTGTGGGACCCCAGCTTTTCTCCTCCCATTAGCTGAAAGCACAGGGAGAGCTGGTGTGTCCTGCTCTTCAGCTGACCAGTCTTGCCTTAAAATACTGAGACTTGACAAATTGCTTCTTACATGGCAATCGTTACACAGATCCTTACTGAAGTGCAGTTTCACTGGTAGGGAGAAAGTTTACAAGATGAGATCCTTGCTGTACAGTTAGTCCTGGCAAGTGCCCAGAACAGACAAAGAAATGCAAGAAAACATTTTTCCGTGTATTTTCTCTATTAAAGAATTTTTTGATATGCAGATGTTTTACCATTTAAGTTACATTATAAAAGGTGCAACCAACCTGGCACAGTTGAACCACGATATTTTTTTTTTTTTTTTTTTTTTTGATGCAACATTTATTTGACTTTTGCAGGACAGAAAAAATAATCTTTGCTAGGCACTAAGTAACTTCCACTTCTCATGAAAATTTTCAGGATTTGACAGTGAAACCTCACGTGGGGACTGTAAAATCAATATTAAATATTCCATTAGCCTTTGATTCAAAAAAGAAAATTTTACTCATTCAGTCAGAAATATTATAAACTTAATTAGTTGTTTAACAACAGAAATGTTTTAAGGAGAAAAGACCTTTAACATACAACATCAAGTTTTTTAGCCTTTTATATAAACTCAGAGATTTTTTGATACCTGTCCTTTGCATAGAAGGAATTTGCTTTCAGTGAGCCAGCATTTTAAAAAAAACCTCATAATCAAAACCTTGAGAAATCTAGATGAAAACTTTACATAGATATAATTTTCTTATGTTACGTTCATAAGTATTACTATATCAGCTAAAAATCACACCTCTTACTAACATAATTACAAATTATATTACTATTATATACTAATATATTATATTATTTACTTTAATAATTTTAAAACCTATAATGTACTCTAACAATACATAATATTGTTAACAATACAGTAGTTATAAATACACTGATACATGAGCAATTTGTAGTTTGCATTGTGCCTTTAATTCTTAAATAGGAATTTGAATTTGTGTATTATGAACTCAATGTGACAATATTTCTTAAAAGATCAATTATTAATACTAAGGTTAAAAAATCCTTCACTGCCACATATACAGATGATGAGGTCAATAGAATGATATGGATGAGTATGAATTTATGCCAAAAATTATATGCAGGATTTTAAACATCACATTTCAAAAATTAATGGCTTGGCAGAAGTTCCTGAGCAACCCCCACTGCTAATACTTTATGTATTTGTTCAGTGACTTAATTTCAGTGGTTCCAAATACTTTGCCATTGGCAATATTTTTAAGTTTCAGATTTGTCCATATGGGGATATTATGATTGAGTCCAGAGAGAGTCATGGTTCATGTTGATCTGGCCTCAAGACAAATATATGTACCTAGAGTAAATGGTGTCATTTCTTGAATTATAGCCCCAACAGAGTTTTAGCGGTTAGATTTTTCTGAAAGATCTGATACAAGTGCTGAGTTCCTAAACTCTTTTATACATTAAAATTTACATGTAGCAAATTATTTTTTCACAACAAAAGCATTGATTTGCAACGTTGGAGACAGATATCTTTGGCAGCAGATTATGTCCTTTTTTCCTTGTAATGTCGTATTTGGAATGCCTTTGACTATACTAATTATAGCATGGCATAGCATAAAAATTATGTGCAAGGAGGTTTTTTCTTTTTCTTCAGTCACCCTAGAGCTTGCAAAAGACTGAGTCAGC
Organism: Buphagus erythrorhynchus; assembly: GCA_013400855.1. Lineage (NCBI taxonomy): Eukaryota > Metazoa > Chordata > Aves > Passeriformes > Sturnidae > Buphagus > Buphagus erythrorhynchus. The sequence goes on from VZTT01073232.1 coordinate 19,619, forward strand.
AGTCCTTATAATCACATGTTCTAATATAATGTAGGGACAAAATCAGAAAGACCAAAGTGCACAGTGAGGTGCAACTAGAAAGAAACATAAAGTCTATGCAGAGAAACTGCAGGAAAAACTGAAAGAGAGGAGAGAGCTAAGGATAGATGATCTAAAAAAATATGGATTTGTTTCATTGAAGCATTAGCTGTAATTTGATGGAAGTGAAAAGGTTAAAGATATCTTCAGTTTACTGGTCCTGATGAACTTTTCATTTCCCTGCTTCAGACACGGCCTGAAAATCCTGCAGTCATTACAACTGGTGAAAAGTTTTCAAAGGGTCTGTGCTGAGGAAGGAGCAAGGAGGAGAGATGGGATGGAGGACAAGGGGATTACACGATGGCCAGTTTGCCTGGAAAAATACAGAAGATATTAAACAAAATAGGTTAAGTAACAGATAACATGGGATTAGTCATTAACAGCCTTTTAAATAATAAAGACTAATTTAATTCATTTGCAGGAAAACATGCTCTCTGAATAGAGGAAAAATAGTAAATAGTAAATACAATAAACTTCCTGAATTTACTAAAGCTTTAAGTGCTATTCCTCATAACACTCTTATAAGCAAATGGGGAAAATAAAGGTGCTTGAATAGTTGGTAAAGAGTTACTGAAAGATGAGTGATCAAAGGCTTATTAGTCTGAAGGGATAGAACGGGACAGGATATATTTGCAAAGATACAAAATGGAAAATAATGAGGCTAATTTGCTGAACGTGTGTACAGAGTTGTAGTGTCGTTTCTAGGACAAAGCATTTTGAAACTGGAAGTATTGCATATAAGTCTTAGAAAGTAGCTCTCCTATTATACTTTTTAACATTGAGGCTTTAATTTGAGACTTTGGGACATCAAGTTTTCGGAAAGAACAACTGGAAAGAAAACACTGGTTACATCTACGTTTTCTATGAAGTTAAGTAGCCCTTGACTGCCTCCAAAAAAAGAGTCACCTTTCATGGAGACAGCAAATCTGCAAGGTCTGTGCTGTATTTGCCCACCTATCCCTCCAGGGATGATCAGATGTTGCCCACAGTTTTCAGGCTACCCTCTGAGAGATGGTACAGCACCAGCACAGAGCTGCCTGACCACTCCTGGAGTGCAATGCTGAAGTTCACTCCAGCCAAATTCTGCATCATTCAATGAGATTCTATTGCACTTTAACAACTGAAAATAGACTCAGTAAAAGCAAGCAAAATACTTTCTTTTTTCAGAAGGAAAGCAGATTTTGCATCTCTCACAGGCCTTTTGCTGGTTTTGCACTAGCAATCTTTAGAATAAAGTCTAGTCGTACTGTCATAGCAGTGTAGCTCCCTACATGGGAGGACACTTCTATTTTACCTTACACCAATTTAGAAGGATTAAAAAAAACGCAGGTACTTATACTCTAAAATAAAAACATCTTCTGGGGTTAATTGAAAATGTTACTGCTTTAGTTGTAAAATTTTTCAGGTGGACACATCACCAGTAGTTCTTTCAAATCCTTAATTGCTGTTGAGCATTGCAAATTTGTAACTTTCTTCTTCTTGATCCAAAGGACACAGCAAGGAAAGCATAAAATATAGAAATATAGAAATAAACAATGGTCTGATCAGCAGTAATAGCTGCTATTTAAGATTATGAGAGTAGAAGTGGTTTTTAGTTACATGACTGGCTTTCTCTGGTTTGCTTTAAAAGAATGTTTAGTTTTGAGTGCTATGAAAGTGCATCGAAATCCACTTAAGCCCTTCAAGAATTTCAATTATTTTAAATTATCATAATTGATAGTTGTGGTTTTAAGGTGTGAAACAGTGCATCTTGTATCAGATTTTCTTATATGCCTAGCCTTTTGTAGAAACTAAGACCCCTATCAGCTTGGCCCAGCCTGTCATGGAGCTCTCTAGCTGTTTCTTAGCCTTCAATAATTTGTTTTATTTCCTAGCAGCTCTGAAAGAGTTAGATGTAGCTCAAGGATATGCTATTATGGCCCTTTCCCAAAATAACCTCATCACCAAGGGCAGGTAGGAAAATGAGGAATGCATGGCTTCCTGTAATTTCTCTCATAGAAGTTGCAGTCAGTTTCAGCAGTGTAAAATAAACAAAAGAGAATGAGATACAGTGAGCCTGATAACTTCAGCCTACGTCTTCATTCCTGGTTCTGCAAGATTGCTTTTTCCAATTTGCATGGCAAAGGAAAATATCAGGAATACTATGATATTCTCATGCTCACTTTTTATTGGGTTTTGTCCATTTATGTGTGGCTCCTTTCAGGAAAGGATTGTCTTTATTATCATTATCAACTTTAGAGATGTGAGGTAAATTCAGTTCTATTTACCAAAAGTCCAGTGTCTGTGGAAGCAATGAACCCAGCATTTGGTGGATGAATTATTTCAGATATTAAAAAGATAAGGGCAGTTACTGATCTGAAGTAACAGTTGCATGAGACCATGCTTAATGGTTTCATACAATTATCTGAAATCTAGGAGGATCTTTGTAAGCTTTATTATTTTGAAAACACACAATGAGCATTTGCTACTCTTACTTTAATGCAGTTGCAGTAACTCCATGTTTATATTGAGGAATAGTCATTCCTATTTCATTTGATAATCTGAATTCAAAAGATTTTTGGAAAATCCTGTGGTCACTCTTAACCTACTTATACAACTGGCATACCTTTTGCCTTGGGGATTGGTTTAAAGGAGCACTGACTCCTTTATTTTTAGATAATGTGCTATAGATTATTTTGAAATACATATATCTCTAAGTTAAAGTAATATTGGAAAATACATTGTTTATTTGGACTTTCAAGTGTTTGCATAAGAAACTGGTGTTATGATCATGTTTATTCATCTTGAAATGTAGAGGTGCATAAAAGTACATAAAGGAACATCAAGGCCCCATTTTTCTCTGTGAAGCAAAAAAAAAGTGATTCATTAATTCAAATTTGTATTGTCTTTTTGCCAGCCATTCTGGGTCTTGTTAGTTATGTTAGGAGCAAAATGCTGAAAATACAGTCCTCTATCTGAGTCTCACATGGACCATGATAACTGGGCCTGTGCTGAAATACTGATAATTTTCTCCTTCCATTTGCTTCCTCCAAATGCAGAACAAGGCCTTTTATTAAACTAGTAAAATTGTCTGTAAAATTTCCTGGTGATAAGAGTAGTTGGCTTCCATTCATCCAAGCCCTGATAATAGTGCATTGTCGTTGCCAACAGTGTTTACACTGCCTTTATCTACTTGCAGCAAGGATACATGACAGTATCATCACCCCCAACACAATAGGAAACACCTTTAATAAAGGTATTTCTTGAGTAGCAAGGGTCCTAAGTTATTGCTGCTCTCAGAGGTGTGATTATGATATGTAATACAGAAGCTTTCAAAAGCCATTTTGCCATTTAATCCATATGGTGACACTAAGCTATGTTCTAAAGGGAGAAAACTTTGCAATACTTACTCAGTGATAACTAGTTCAACCCACACCAACCAGAGACCAATTTACCAAGACTTTATGATGAAATGCTCAAATGGCACTTGGAAGGAGAGCTAGTGGGTGCCCTTCTAGTGATGTGATTTAAATTAGGAAAATTCCATCCATATATTTTGGGTAATCAGCCACTCTGACACTGTGTGTGCAAGAAAATGAAACAACATCGCTCTGGTGCCGCTTTTCGTTGTCCCCACCATCGCCACTCAGTGACAGAAAGCCAAGACTCTGAATCTTTAGAACATATTTCTACATGCAGAGCTGTCATTTGGCTTCTGGCAAGGCCATGCTGCCTCTTAGCAGGTGCCACATCCTTCATTCCTTTTGGAAATCTATTGCCTTATCATATGCAACTGTGAAAAATAAAGATTCATACTGTGACCATATGATTCTCACACAGATTGAA
>VZTT01073235.1:0-15375 GCA_013400855.1 Buphagus erythrorhynchus
TGAGGGCACAGCATATGGGTCCATCTGTCTCCTATCCATCTGGCTCTCCTCCCCTTGCAAGCTTTTGTTTCCACAGAGCAACTAATGGGCAGCATTAAGTTGCCACCTGCTCAAGCCTGCCCAATATGGGGTGAATTTTGAGCTGTCTGGCACAGCCCACCTCCTGCAGACACTTGGGCCTCCCAGCTGGGCTCGGTGGGGCAGGACATGTGCTGTAGGGTTTAACACACACAGCTGTGTCAGGCGTGAGTGGTGGTGGCTGGGAAGGTGACACCTGCCCTCTTCAGACATCCCACATAGAGACCCTGGCAGAGGTGCTGGGCACACAGTTAGGTCTGCATAACCTTCTTTTTAGTGGCTGCACCCAAATTTATCTGCGAGGGTGAGTCAGGTAGAAGCACAGGTGCTCCTGCAGATGGAAGGTCTATGTATGACCTGAGCTGCCAGGCTGGACGTGGCCAGCAGAGAACATCTGCAAGGAAAGGCTTTTACCCTAGCACAGGCCTGCTGACCACAACAAAAACAGTGGTAGCAAAGGTGTAGGGTCAGGCATTACAATCAGGCTGATGAAAAATACATTTATTTCCACAAGACTCTCAAAACTGAAGCAGAAGCTGGTGCTGAGAGGGCAGAGGGATTTGCTGCAGCGTGAGCAGTGGGATGTACTGCATAGGGAACAAATGGCTTTGGCCAGTTCTCCTCTCACACGTTGAAATCCACAGATACTAACAGAGAAGACAGAGGCTGCCAGGCGAGTCAGTGAGAGCCTGAGTGAGAAGGTGGAAGCCGAGTGCCTGGAGGAGTGCCTGAGGTTCCTGGGGAGGTAAGAAGGATGCTGTTTTCCTCTTTGGTAACATTCTTAATGCTCAAAAGGAAGAAATCTTGATGAAGCAGCTGGTGATGCTGTATTCACCTGGATCTTGGTGGCTGTTTCTCATCAAGCTGTTACTGGAGAGACAGCACTTCACTGCTGTTTGTGTGCTCAGTATTTGTTGTTGGACTAAAGCTGAGGGAAAAAAGTGCATCTGGAGTAGCTGGGACAGGATAAAGGCTTGGGGGTTCTGGAGAGGCTCAGACCTGGGAAGAGGAGCAGCCATGTGTCCAGTGCCCAGGTCTGGCTCTTCCTACCTTGGCTGTGCATCCCAGGCATGGGATGGCTCTGTGGGAGGGTGGGGAGCTCTGCTCTATCCTGGTTCTCATAGGAGAATGAATGTCTTCTCTGTCCTCTCACCACTTCCTCTGACTCCCTTCATCTGCTTTTTGTTCTTGGGTATTTCTCTCTCCGTGTATGCCCCACAGCAGAAAATTGCAAGGACTGCTGGTTGTAGGTAGTATTTCAGATGGAGATTTGATTTAAGATCCTTAGCCCTCTACATGATGAGAGGAAGGAAATTCCTATAAAATGGAGTCGTCCAGAAACCCTTTGTGAAACTGAGACTGACAAAGCAGTTCAGAGACCTTGTGGGTTATTCATTTACACTGAGACACTGTTCTGCAGCTTTATCGGCAAAGCCTGTTACTTCCCAGAAGGAAGCGTAGCAAATCAACCTCCTGCCTCTTGGTCCCTGGCAGAGGCAGCTCAAGGGCTCTCCCTGCTGTTCCCGTGTTTTTCTTCCTCACCAGCTGGGCAGGACAGAGACTGTCTTTGTCATGCTGTAGATCTCATCTGGGGGATTGAAACTTTGAGATAAAAAGAGAAATAATCATGGAATATTTCTTCAGTTTGCTATTGCTGTTAGATGTGTTACGGAGCATGCCAGATTAAAGGTGCTTCTTCCTGTTTTAATTTAGCTATGAAGATGAAGTAAGAAGCTTTCTCCAGCTTGATGGTTGCCCACAGATCTGCAGCAGCTTACAAATCCTGGAGAATTGCTGCCTTCTCAGGTTAGAAAACAAAGCCTCATGACATGGGGAGCAAAATGAGTTTTCTGCTGGTCTGATCTCCTTCTGACTCTGGTATGAGGCCAACCTTGCCTCCAGCTGGATATGGTCATCCAACCCTGTGCACACCAGCCTTCAAGCATGGAGGAAGCCAGTTGCTATCAGCAAGACCCCTTCAGAGCTGCCCCGGCTGCCCCCGCAAGAGGGAGGCTCAGATGAGGGCTGTGACTGTGGCCAGGGCCACAGGGCTGTACTGCCACTGTTTGCCTTCTCCCAGGCCCTGCAGGTGCAGGGGCTGTAGCCATCTCCCCCTTCCTGCACTGAGCAGAGGCAGCAGTGTTGTGTCATGTGTGGGGACTCTATCCTGGCTAACCCTGCTGTGGGCTATGATGTTGTTCCTTTCCCTGGCCTGATTGTCCCCCAGCAGGAGAGCCTCATAAAGGTTATGCTGAGATGCGTGAGCTAGTGCACTTGGGAGGTGCAATCTTAAATGCTTTGCTGAATGAAACCCCATGGAATATGCCAGGCTCTCCCTGGGGTTGCTAGGAAGGAGGGAAGCAATAAAGCACAGAAGGGTGGAGGAGGATGTTTGCACCTACGAGCTAATTTCAGAAGCACTTGCAGCAACGGAGAAAACAAGGTTGCTTCTCTTCTTCCTGTGTAAAGTTATCCAGGGATCTCTGGAGTCAGCAAAATGCCAAAATCCAACATATGCACAGTGATTACTTGGCATCAGAGCCTTGCGTTGAGCCTAGGTAGCTGCTTTGTTTGTTGTATTTGCATGTTGCTGATGCTGGATCCTAGACTGAATACTTATGAGTCTCTTTTATGTAATCCTTTGCAGCTTTACTGAGAATGAAGTTGTACACTGAGTCTTTCCAGAATGTAAAATGTCTGGTTTCAAGCTGGTGATAATTTTAACCAGGATTTGCTGACTGGAAGACTATTCTGATGGAAGATAATTGTTTGTCTTGTATTTTTAGGTTGTCAAAGGCACATAGGAGGTTCACCCAGACTCTGTTTGTTGAGGCTGCTTCATGCTTACTCATTTTTAAGAATAATATAATTTTTTACTGATCTGATCTCACTAGTGATGAGTACAAGTAGCAACTGCACTGAGCTTTCGTGCCCTTGTGGTAGTGTCTTAATGAGCTCACAAATGTGGGTCACTGAGCTAGCTTTGGACCTCAGCATGTGTCCATTCAATTACCCAGGCAGCTGTTTGGTTACAGTAGAAAGAATTTTGATCTGAATAGCATGATTTGATCTGATCAATATTTTCCATATTTATTTTTTTTAACAGAACTGTCTGGCATAAGCTAACATACATTTGCAGTGTAAGCACTGACCAGAATGTTAAGGTAGATGGATTCCTACACAGGATGGAAGATGACATTATGGAGCATTTTCTGCAGACCATCAGTTGTAAAGTCAAGGTATAGAAGACTCATTTTAATTCTGACTATTTGCAGACCATATGGCTGGCATGCACTTCCCTCTCATGTTCTGATTTGGAAAAGGAGAAGCCATAGTTTGGCCTTCAAGCCTAGTGCTCTCCTCTTCCTTATCAGAATCTGTATATGGACAGCTTCACCTTTTCCAGTTTTGGGACCCCAGTGTTACTGTTTGCAGTGTTTGCTGTTGTGCTGCCCAGACCCCAAAAGTTGAATTTCACCTGGTACCTATTCATTCCCAGAACAGTGATAACTCAGAGCCCAGGGCTGTGCTGAGTAGTCAGGATATAGAGAAGGCTGACCAGAAATGTGTCCCTCCCTTGAGATAAGGTCCCCTCCCTTCACACTTTCTAGTATCAGCCTCTTAGCCCAGACACCCCTTTGTGTCTGGAAAACACAGGATTCCAGGCTCCTAACAGTGTGTGATACTGTGCATTTCCCTGAGAAACTCTTCTGAGCATCTTCAGCCTTATTGCACAGGCTCCCTCGGGCATGCTGGAGGCAGCAAAAGGAAAATGACAGGAGAAACTCTGGCTACACTGTGCAGTTTTGGTCTCCAGAGCTCATTGCCAGCCTGTTCCATGGGCCCACACATCTACAGGGGAACTGGGGGTGGTTCTGACAGAACACAGGCAACCCCTGGGGGGGAGCAGGAGGCCTAGGGCTCAGGTTTTCAGTCTTCAAGGTTTGGGCTCAAGAACTTAGTACATCCTTTCTGAGTTGGAATTGTTTCTTTCTTTCATGTTTTGATTTTCTTTGAAATAAAGGCACAGGATACTGCAGTTTGTGGAGAAGTCTGTTTCCAAGAGCAGAAAGAGCAAAGGACAATAATCTGTGTCTATTGTTTGTCTGGTGTCTCTACATGTGCACCCTTTGACCCTGTCTGTTTCTTTTCCTCAGGGAGCACTGAAGGCCTACTTCAAAAAGTGTGACAGTGATTTTGACCACATCCTTGAATCCTTAAAGCAAAGCTTCTTGACATTTAGGAAGAAAACACCAGCTATATATGAGGTAAGAAATAAGTAAGAAAGTGAGAACAAGATATTATTCAGGAAATCATCTTACAAGAAAGATGGAGAGGGATTTTTTCCAAGGGTATGTAGTGACAGGACAAGGGGTAATGGATTCAAACTAAAAGAAAGTAGGTTTAGATTAGATTTTAGGAGGAAGTTCTTTGCTATGAGAGTGGTGAGATGCTGGAAGAAGCTGCTCAGAGAAGCTGTGGATGCCCCACCTCTGGAAGTGTTCAAGGTCATGTTGGATGGGGTACTGAGCAGTCTGTTCTTGTGGAAGGTGTCCCTGCCCATGGCAGGGGAGTTTGAACTAGATGATCTTTAAGGTCTCTTCCAACTCCAACCATTATATTCTGTGAAATCACTAAAACTAGTAACTGAACCTTTGGATGGCACAGTATTAGAACATTAATCCAAATGGCAGTTTTCTCTGTTGTCAAATGGGCTTTCAAATACCTAGTGGTCTCAGTCTAGTACCTCTATCCACCAGGGTTGGGTAGTGACAGCTGGGACCTTTCTGTAACTTCAGCAGAGAATACAACAAGTGAAGAAATGTGGAAACTGAATGTACCTCCCAAATACAGAGGGGAATGTTGGGCTCCCTCATCTCCTACCATTACCCCAATAGCATTATAGTGGAAACCTTCTCGGCTTCTAATGTGCTTCAACCTTACTTTTAAGGATTATTGATCCCTTTAATGTAGAGTGGACACAGAGGGGTGAAAAGTCCAGATTCTTAAAGAGCATAGTGTCTCATGCAGAGCATTGGCAAACAACCTCACAAAGTACCCAAGTTTTTTCACCTTTACAGTAGTCTAAACAACTTGTCTAGGATCTTACAACACACTTAAGTTTATCTCTTCAGCAAAGAGGTTGGAACCTGGGGAAGCCTCTTTTGTGCAGGCTGGATTTGCTACTGCTACATGTGCCACATGTTCTCCTAAGCACGGGACTCCTAGGTCTGCAATCTCTTTGTCAGTGACGATTTTAATTAACATTTTGCAATATGGAAAAAGGTAATGGAAGACAAAAAAGTAGGATCTATTCTGCTGTTGTTCAAAGCCTGTCACTGGACATTATGTCACATTAGTGCTGGGGCAAGCAGCAGCTCAGTGGTGAAATGCTGTGGCAGAGCTCTCTGTCTCTTGCTTTGTCTGTTTTGGACATAGCTGGGGATTTCCTGTACCTTTGGACTGCAGCCTAACCCTGCTCTGATTTCAATTGCTAACAAAATGTGGTTTCTGTGCAGCAGCCCACCGCCCATCAGAAAAACTCACTGTCCCTGTCGGGCACTGCACGACCTCTGCACTGAGGTTCTCAGCAGGTAGTGGGAGCTAAGAGAGAGTTGCCCAGTGACTTCTCTGTGCCCAGCCACAACTTTGTGCCCAAGGGCCCTGTGTCAATTGTGGTTGCTTGAGGGAGGCTGCATCTGGCTTTGTCTGTAGCTCAAACTCTCCCCAGGTCATGTATTTTTTAGCCAAGCCAGGTGTCACTGCAGCTCTGGAGTTGTGAGTGACCTTTGGCTCAGCTAACTGTCCCATTGCTTTTGATTTGATGTCTCCACACTTATCAACAAGGTTTATGTCATCCACATGCAGCTTGGAGGTAGTCCAAGTTTTAGATCAAGCATTTAAAATTAAACTTAGGCAAAGAAATTGGACAGCCATCTGCATGGGCAGAATGTGCTGTCTGCCCTGATATAGGTGTGGTCCGAACCTTGCTCAGTGCAGGGAAGTTAATCTGGGTATCTTTGCTCTGGAACAGGCCTTCGTCGAGGCTGTCAATGCCATCATTATTACAGAATACATGCAGGCCCTCCTGACCACTTCCAGGAAACCATCTGCTATGCAGAGGAGAAGGATTGTCAACAAGATAGAAGAAGATCATAGGATGATGCAAACCATCTTTAAAGAGTGCTTAGTAAGTCTTTGATATGGTTACAGTTTTGCTCTCTGTCATCAAGAACAATACCAGCAGAGGAAAAGACTCTGAAAGCTACAAAAAAAGCTTAAGAGTTTATACCACAGGGGTATCAAGCTTCACCAAAATGACAGTCAGATGTGCTGACAGCCCTTCTGATCTGTCAGAAGCTGTTAGTTCACGGTTTTGAAATGTGTGACTGAAGGAGGCAAGTTTCGCACTGCTGCCACTGACACAAGAATGAGACGTGCTCCTCTGAGCTGGTGAGACAGCTCCAAAACTGCCAGCCCCCCCCATCAGGCTTCTGGTACATGGCATGGGGTGGCAGTGCTTCCCTTGAGCCTCTGGAGTGATGAACCGAACAGGCTGCTCCACATCTCCACCTGCTTTGTGGATTGCCCTGTAAGGCTGCTCCTCCCTGGACATGGAGTGTGTATTGCTACCCCTCCATCCAGCCTCCTCCCTCCCCACAGGCACTTCCAGCCCCTCAGAGCTGGGATGATGGCTGTCTGAGCCATTTCCCTGTGCTGTGGCGTTTCCTCATGGCAAAAACATGCTGATGCTGTTGTGGTTGCTGACGACTGTGGGGAGGAACGAGTCTTCCTGCAGGGGAAAACATCTCACACCATTAGGAGGTGAAGGCACGTTGCAGAAGATTGGGTGTAAAAGCAGAGCCACACCTCTAAAGAAAACTTGTGCAGAAGTGCTGGTTCTGATTTGCAGAATCAACTTCAGAAGCTTTAAAAAGCCTCACCTCATAATCTGGTGTAATTGGCAGTGCTGCACAGAGTATCTGCAGGTGCCACCAGGCTGTCACATAATTACCCAAGGGCAAGGACTGCGCTGGCAGCAGTGTCCCCTCCTTCAGCTGGTCCATTTGGAGAATCACTGCTGTGCAATGTCCCTGACATGGCTCATTAGCAAATGTAGGCTGAGAGTGCCCAGGCATGCATGGTGCTTCATAAGGGGCTGGAGTGAGCAGCATAGCAGTGGTTGCAAAGTCAGTCTGGTAATAGGACTCAGGATGTGACAGCATATAAACCCCCTTGGCTACACTGGTTTTAATAATTTCACAAATGCTGAGTCATTCTCACAACTTGCCTATTTAAATGCTAGGGACTGAAAATCTATTTTCTCACAGATGAGTCCCTTGCAAGCCATATGTCAGCAATTCTTACCTTGTCCAATGAATAAAATGAAATAAAAATGATCGTCTGTAGGCCTCTTTAAAATCCCCTCAGACCCATTATAATTAATGCATTAGTTTCATGGTGGAAAGCTGGAAGCTGCCAGTGCTTTTAGCTGAAGACCCACCTCTCTTGGTTTGATCAGTCACAGATGAATTAGCTTTCAGCAATTGAGACATGGGGAATAGCAGGAAGGTTCTCTAATCTTAACTCTGAAGTTTACCAGTAATGCTGTGCTCTGTATCAGCTTTGGATATAATGTGCATGGAACAGTGCAAAGGAGATACAGGAAATCTAATTATCTATTAAAACCCTACATTAAGCTTGGATAAAAAAGGGCTGCATCTGGTTAGGGCTGTTTCCCCAGTGTCCCCAATGCACTTTCTTACTTGATGTGAGAGCACTGAAAGCCTTGGAGGTGAAATGCACAAGTGATTTGCAGGGGACAGCCTGCTCCTTAGTCATGAGGCTCACGGTTATGCATGTGAAATATGAACTCTGCTGCAGACTGAATTTATCATGCAGTTTCTGCACAGGCTGCACCTGCTCCTTGCCCTGTTCTGCCCTCTCTTTGGGCTCTTCCTTCCCCTGTGTTCTCAAAACACATTAGGAAATACCTTGCTTCTCTCCTAAGAGCAGTACGTGTCAAAGGCACTTAAACACTGCTGAGAGAGCACCTCTTTTTTTCCCCTTTAGACTGCAGGCGGTTTACCTCTGACCTTGCCTGCCTATGAAGTGCTTAACTAAATCTGACACCTTCAAATTAATTAGCATTTTGTAATACTGAGCTTGCCAAGTATGAAGCTGTACAGCACCAATGCCTCAGGATCTGAGCACAGCTTGTGCACTCAGCAGAGCTAGACATGCTGTGTGCCTGCAGTGCAGAGGGAGAGGGGGAAGGCTGTCTTCAATTATTATTATTATTAATGATAATAATAATAATTTATGTTCCATGCAGAGGTGCTGCATGGTGAGTGTGACCTGCTGTTTCTAATGTCCCCTGGAGATCAGGGGGACCTGGGCTTCCCCTGCCCCAGTTTGGCAGCCTGTTCTCCAGGTTTGCTTTGTCACAGAGTCTCTGTTGACGTGGTGGCATCAATAATTCAGGGAAGCAATTTAATTGCGTTACCGCACAGATGAAAAATGTGAGCAAGACCTGAAGCTCTCTATTGGTGGTTCATCTGCATTCTGCTTCTCCAGCTCTGCTAAAAATGCTGTGTGTTTTTTGATGAGACTTTTTTCTCCTGTGTGCTCCAGATTAGAGGTAGTTGATCACATGCAACATCTACCAACCATGTAATGTTTTTTACACTGTCCAGCCCTGTTTCCCACTTTTTTCCTATTAGAGGATCTGTGTCCCCTCATCCTCTCCCTAAGGTTGCTTTTCTGTTCCTGGGCTTGCTTTGGGGCAGCATGTTTGGCCAACAAAGCTTGTTTTCACATAGGTCAAGCGCAGGGCTGTGCTTACCTCCAGAAGCAAACCACCTCCCACAGGGTGAAATGGCCCTGAAAGGACAAGCAATTTAGGGAAAAATGAGTAATTTGCCAACTTTGTGAAACAAAGTGCAGGAGGGGATTCTGCACTGCTGAAGATGGTTGCCCAGCTACCCTGGAAGCAGTCTGTAACTACTCCCCAGGTTCTTTTCTGCTACCCTGGGGGAAAATCAGACTTCTATACATGCACAGACACTCATGAAAAGCTTCTAACTCACACAGAGAAATCCCCAGACTGATATGAGTCCAGCTCTTAACATGCTGTGCTGTTTCCCCTGTCCTGAACACAACACTGCTTCTCTCCCCAGGGTTCTGCAGCTGGTTCTCTCAAGGATCCCATAAAAGCAATTTTAGAACTTATTCAAACTTCTGATCCTGAGGGGATGAAAATAGCACTTCTGCCCATTCTAAAAGAATTTCCTGACCTCAGGTAATGTCTTTATTGGTTTGTCTTCTGTACTTTCTTACATGATTACTTGACACCAGAAGACCTACAGCAATATTAGTCCTGTGATACTTTTGCCGTGTGTTGGGCCAGGCACAGGGACCCTTTGAATGTACTCACTAGTGCCTGTCAGGCATGAACTGGTGAAGTTGAGATGTCCTTCTGTAAAGGTGGAGGATGGATAAAATTGCTGTCAACAAAGCAGAAATGCTGTGGAAAAGTACTACCTTAATGCAGAATTTACAGGCACAAATGTGTCAAATGTAGGTTTCAAGAACATCCTTAACTTGGGCATTTCATAACTTTCAAACACTTGGCCTTGGGCTTTGACACTTCACCAAACCTTGTATAACTATTTTCACAAGTTTCTAGGTGTATTCAGCAAGAATATACACTTACATTTCTTAGAGGAAACTTAATAGAATTGAACCACAGCTTTTAAAGGAGAGATCTTAGCTAACTGCATTTTTCCAAAGCCTATGGTTTACTGCATCTATCTTTTGTTCTGATATGCTGTGCCTGCGTTTTTCCAACTTAACATGATTGCAATGTAGAGCTCTCTGTCACAGGATGCTGTGAAGGCCAAAAGTGTGAATACCTTCAAATGTGGGACAGACAATTTGTTGTAGATAATTACTTCAGTGCCTATTCAACATGACAGTCATGATATAAACCTGCAGCAAGGGAAATCTCTAGCCTTCTGTAGGGAGGACTGCTGTGGGCAAGGAAAAAAAATAGAAAGAAAGACAAAGAGATTAAGTTATGCTTCATCTGGTTTCTTACTTCTTTTTTACTTTACTACTTTTGAAGGTGCTATTGAGCTAAAAAGCTGCGTATCTGATACAGCATAACAATGATATATATATATATGTATGTATATATAGTATAGGAAATGGGCATAGAAAGTTCTCAGAAGACCCAGATCTCAGAGGAGGTCATCCTGGTGTGAGTGGATGCACTGCTCTTGATTACAACAGATTTCTCTGTTTCAAACCTTGGCTTGGATACATTTGCCTTATGTCCAATGTGGTATTTCCCCGCTCAGGGGAACAGTGCTCTGTGGAACACAAATCCTGTAACCTTCCAGATAAACAAGAATTAGCTCCATTTGAGGGGAGGAAATATATCAAAAATGCTACCAAATGGTCAAATGTAGAGTTATCTGAAACCTATTATGATAGATACAGGTCTTTTCCTAGGAATAACCTGAGCTGAACATTTTCAATACTTCACAGGGATACTGTGTGCCCTGGGCTTGGGACCCGTGAGCTCAGCCCTATCCCACACAGCTCTTGGGATATGGCCTCCCCCTTAGGTAGCCAGAGGGTGTCAAAAAGCAGCAAAAAGCAGCTTCCAGTCTTTGGTCTGGTCCAGCAAAACTGAGGGATAGGAAACAAGTGGTTTTTTGTTGGTGTGTTTTTTTTTTTTTTTTTTTAATTTTGTTTTGTTTTGTTTTTTCTTGACTCATTCACTCACCGGTCCTCTTGTCCTTTTGGAAAGGNCCTGTCCTCTTGTCCTTTTGGAAAGGAAGGAACATCTGAGTGCAGTGCTGGACATCAAAGATTCGCTCAGCCGAGAAGACAGAGCTGCTCTCTTGAAGGCATTTTGTGATAATTGCAGGGACTCGGAAACAGAAGCAAACTTGCTTTTTGCAGATATAGAAGTAAAACCTAGAAAATATGGACTCTGTGGGTGCCTCTGCTGTTAGCAAAGGTGGGTGTGTGCGAGTGTGCTTGTGTGTAATGTGTACCTGCACAGGTAGGCACCCTGCTTACAGGGAGGTGGAGCTGTAGCTTCACCTCCCCAAGGTCCTCATTGCTCTATATACACTGGCTCTACTTCCCTCTCTCTGCCTGCAGACTTCCACTCCCTGGAAGATCATGTTGTAGGCAGTGCAGGGTGCTGAATGCTTAAATGAATGATTCAGGTTATAACAGGGACAAAGGAGAAGACAGGGATCTTCCTCCCCATCTTTCACTCCTGTCTGTGTGTCCCTGCAGCAAGGTCTCTCTGCAGCATCCCCTCCCTCCCAGTGCTTACACTCTGCATGGGCACGGTCTCCCAGGCAAGTGCTGTTGCCTGCTAGCAGGACAAGCCAAGGAGGATCCTCTCAGTGATCTTCCTGCTTCTCTGGTACCAAGGGGAGGGATATGTGAGTCCCACCACTGCCCCCTCCATGACAGCTGCATTAATTAAACCAGGCTTGGCCCCATTTAGGTGACTGCTGTGCTGTGAGGCAAGTGTGCCCACTGTGTGCTGGCAGCAGCTGATGGCAGAAGGTAGGATAGTTTAAATCAGAGGGATGACTGTCACTGTAAGGAGTTAAATCCAATGGTGAGAATTGCCAAGGCTCGTTTGGAGAACTTGCAATCATTTCTCAGTCTCCCAAGGGACTTCTTTGTAGTCACAAATGGGCTTTTTTGGTTTTTTTGGGGGGGGCTAAGTTGCAGCAGATTTTGAAGCTAAACAGTTCCTCATGGTTTTAAAATACTGCTTAGTGGAGAACATGCAGCTATTTTCTTCATTTTAAATAATTGACAACTTCTTGTTAGACCAAAGTTATCCAGCTCCAGCTCAGAGATGGAGAATTTTGTTTTATGTTGGCTAGGTTAGAGCCCTCAGCTATCAGAAATAGTCCTGCTCAGTTAATAACTGCAGATTGTCAGCAGTTACGTTCTGTTGCATAAGCCGACTAGACTGAGGTTGAGAAGCACAGTCCCTTTCCTCCTCCACTCTCAGGTGTCACCATTTATTTATAGTTACCCATGTTAGCAGATCAGGGATGAGGTATGCAGGACTCTGCCCTCCAGGCACAGGCAGATAGCAGGCTGCCCTGGTAGCAGGGAGAGAAAGCAATTAAGAGAAACAATAAGAACAAAACTTCCTCTCCTAATGAAAACTGATTCTGATATAATGAACTGGCTGTCAGCCACCCATGTTTATACTCTGCTTTAAAGAAATTACCCATAGTGTCACCTTTGCTTTAGTAAAGATATCGAGGAACGTGTTTTTAAAACATTCTAAGTCACTTAATTTCCTATTTTGTGGAATTCCCTGGATAAAGAGGTTCCCAAATCCCAGCAGACCCACTGCACTGAGTCTGCAGTATGGTGGGCATGCATGCCTAGCATGATTTGGTGGCCTCATCTGAGTTCAGGGGTATCAGTAAAGGTGAAATCAGTTATGAGATGTGCCACTCTCCTCCTTCCATCCCAGCCCTGTGATTTTGCTGCCATGCTCTGGGGTGTGACCTGTAGGCTCTCTGGGAATCAGCGGCTTCCTCCTAGCCAGGAGCACATTTACGTCCCCTGTATATGGAGATGGAGGACTTTGGAAAAACACTGAGTTTGGTTGTTTCATGTTAGCATGAAATGTCCTTCCAGAAGAGGAGTGAGAAGGTTTGGCTGGGGAGGGCAGGCAGCAGTGAGGGTGCTGCCCATGGCTGTGGGCCCATGGATTGCTTATCCCAGGAAGTTGAGGATTTCAGCAGGTAAGTGTCGATACAGATTCATGCAAGAGTGTGCACAGGAGAGATGTTTCTGCTTTTTGACTCTTGCACATGTTCTGATGAGTGCTGTTTAACTACCCAGCTTTTTTCTTGCCTTCCCTCAGGCCTGCTGGGAGAAACATGAGGCCTTGCTCCCCTGTGCCAGCGTCTGCAACCACAGCTCCTTGAAAGCTTCACATGTGGCTGGATGCATGGAGAAGCCTGTCAGCCTTGGAAGACAAAATTCCTGCACTTTTGCAGGAAACCCATGTGGCTAAAATCCTAATCTTATATGTAAAGTCCAGGAGGAAGATGAATGGGATATGGTAGAAAGACATTTCTTCAAAATTTCCTAGAGATTGTCATTCAGCTGAGTCCTGGTGGTTATTCCCAGGATATGGCAAGTGTGGAGGACGAAGGTTTCCCCTCACTGAATTCCTCTCTGTTTCCATCCCTTGTTTCATGAAATCTCTAATGAAACCAGAGACTGCTGCACCACATGGTGTCCAAGCATTGCAACCTCCCGAGGGATCCAAGACCTCTGCGAGGGAATATTGCCTGGCTGATTGTGCTGGCAATGCCTGCAGGCCTGGGCACCTCAGTTTACCCCCCAAAGCCTGACCTGCACCAGGAGGGTGCAGACAGAACTGCCTCTTCCCTCTCTCATGAAGGCTGTAACCTGCTTTGGGGGCAGCCTGCCATGATGAGGTGTGGGATGGGGAGCTCTTCCTGTATGAGTTTTACAGCTGGCTCAGGAGCATAGTCTTGCATTAATTTTTATACCTCAGTTACTGGAAATTTCCTCTTGGAGAGGGAGGGAAAGCCTCATGGGAAGCAGGCAGTAAAAGGAGCTGTTTGTCCCAGACTCTGGGCAAGAACTCTGGTAGTTTTCAGATGTAAATAGGCAGTTCCAAAGGAAAACCACTGACTTTTCTTCCTGGTTATCTATGGACTTGTCACAGCACCCAACCTGGATGTGGTTCAAGGCCCTCCTTTGCTATTGTGTGAATATAGGCCATTACTGCTCCTCTCTGACACAATAACCAAGCAAAAAACTCTACCTCAAATGTGCCAGTGCTTTTCTGAGAAGCCATTCCCCCTCAGGTCTGCGTCCCTAACAAGAAGAGGGAAAATTTGTGCATAACCCTTCAATGAGTATAGCAGCGGACATGTCATGCCCTGGTACCCTGAGAAATGCAGACCCAGCTGGGTGCTGCCACGTTCTGCAGTGCTGTGTCATCACCCCAGGGACACAAGTGCCCCATCCTAGAGCTCTGCATGCAGATGGGGTCCTGTGAGCTGGGAATGAGCCAGGGCAGGCTTGTAATTGTCATTAGCTTTCTTCCTGGTGTGGTGCTGAGCATGGGGTGAGTGTCAGAGAAGGAAGAAACAGGTTGCTCCATCTCCAGGGAGTCCTCTGTGTGCTCTCAGGGCACCAGGAGACATTGGCACTGTTACACTTCATCCCCCATGTCACTGAAGAGCAGTGAGTGCATCCCATGGCCTGCCTGCCCTTCCTGACCGCATGGGTGCTCAAAAGGCCAGTGCTGGTGTCCCTAACATTTAATAGCTGTCCATTGTGGCTTCAGTGAGACCTTTCTTGGGTGATGGGAAGGCTGGGGAATCTGGGAGAGCTGCAACCTGGCTGGGTGGGCACGGGTTGGCCTGCAGGGCTGGAGGAGTACCTGCTTTCTGAAGGTTGCCAGCCCTGCCAGGCACTCTGGGCCAGTTGCCCTCCCCTCCTTCTGAATTGCACATTTTTTCAAGGGTGGGAAGGGATGTCAGACCTGGATGGCAGACCCTATTGTGACAGCAGGGTCAGGGTCAGCCTCTGCCAATGGGGATTTCAAGCAACAAGCCTTCCAGAGAAAATAAATATAACCCTCTCTGACATTTCCATCACTGTTGGGCAAAAAGTAATCCTTCAGCATGCGGACAGCTCTGGCCATGCTCAAGTCGATGTCTATGTATGTCTGTGCTGTTTGACATCTGTAGCCAGACAAGGGTGTATTCTGCTTGGAAATAGCAGCTGGGAGCCCTGAGGGACACCAGGCTTGCCATTGCTGTGTGCAGGTTTTGAAGCAGCAAGTTTTTGCACCATGTGTGAAGCATTCACTCATGGAGAGACCAGATAAAGACTTGAGTTTGTCCATGAGGTTTAATGAAGTTTTCCAGAGCCAGAGGGCCCAGGGATGTTGGCTGGGGGTGATGGGGAGAGGTGGCCTGGTGTGGAGGAAGATGGTGTGGGAGGGATGTCCTTGGGCACCCACAGGTCACCTGCAGAGAGCAGATGGTGTGTGGGGAGGCTCCTGGCAGCTCCCCAGGAGGGGAGGCAGTGGCAAGGGAATGCTGGGTCACTCCCTAGGACTGTCTGAGGTGATCAGGGAGGGGAGAGGAGGCTGCAGGGAAGGAGGATGATGGATTTTCCCTGTTTGATGGAATGGATAAGGGATTTTAACCCACTCTGTTGTGTGACCTGAAATTCCCAAGTGAT